>JABFEB020000040.1:30694802-30707851 GCA_019775895.2 Stomatorhinus ivindoensis
GGAGTACCCAGAGAAGTCCCCACAGGGAGAACATGCAAACTCCACACACACTCACACACACACACACACACACACACCCATGGCAGAGACTCAAACATTGGTCCCAGAGGCAGGAGGCAGTAGTGCTAACCACTGTACCATCATATCCCCTGACATGAATTATTTGTTAATTATATTTTAAACATCATTTACCTACATTCATGTTTTAGGTAAATCTGTAGTGAAGATAGATTTATAAGGGCGGAATTATGTGACAACGATTGGTCTCTTAAATCCTTGAGAATATCTGCAGAGAATCTCCACTATCTCTGTCTGGGCAATTAAATTTATATGATGTAAACAGATGTACTGATATCCTTGTGCCCTGTGCTGCCTAGGATAGATTCCAGGTGAGCTTGACCTGGAGAGGAGATTAGGAAATGGATGGATGGAAAACACTGTCATGAGATCAGGTTTCAAAGTGGAATGGACATGTGCTACGTGTGATTGCTGTCCTTCTCTGGATTTCTGTACAAACCTTACTCAGTTTAGGTCTGTCATATGGCTGGTGCTTATCCATGGTGCACATGACAATGCGATCCGTGAAGCCCTCCTGCCTCAACGTTTCCGCACAAACCAGCCCAGCTGGACCTAAGCAAGAGAAGCACCATGGTACTGAACATCATGAAGCACCTACTGCCCCAAGTTGATCTCCTGCCAATGCTGGTAGATCCCCTTTCCCATCACCAGTAAATGAAGAGATCTGGTGATTAATCCAAACCACGGTACCTCACCTGCTCCGATGATGAGGACATGGCTGAAGCCAGTGTTGGCATTGACAACCGCAGAGCATTTTGTCATGACCTTGGTCCTTTTCTGTGACTGAAGAGCCTTGTGGGTGTAAAGGTTTGAAGGAATCAGTGCACTGAAAACACAACCAACTGAAACTCCCAGGCTCTGAACAAATTCTACTCACCTGCTTGTTAGCCCGAATTATCACCTTGTCCTTTTCCACTCTAACCTATGACAAGATTAACTAATTCAGCAAATTTTATCAATATTTTATATCAGTACAGAAATATTCAACAGGAGAGTAAATGAACACATTTGTTACATAATCAGCAAGCAGTTTCACTCTCCTCCACAGTGTACACAGTGTTATGTTGTGCGTATGTTATTACTCCCCCAGTATGAATAATTTTTAACTTCTAAGGCAGTGAGTTGACCCTTTCACAGATCTCCCTGTACACATCTGCTGATGATCACAGCAGATAACTGCATTCGTAGAGTGGCCATAGGTGAGGATGGTGACCTGGAAGGTGGGCAGGCTGTCTAATCCAGGAAAGTCCTCAATGTCCCCAGTGGAGATATCAAAGCACGCCCCATGCCAGGGACAACGCACATGCCCCTTAGATAAAACCCCTGCAACAGAGGTGAGAAGCTCCAGTTAAATCAGGGGCTGAAAGTGATGCTGAGTGAGTATTTCCCTCCTGGGGTCAGACTGAGGAGAGGTGACAGAAGATTAGCAGAGGGAACCCGACTCACCTTTGACCAAGGGTGCCCCATAGTGGGGACACTTGTGCCCTATGGCGGAGAACTCGCCGTGTTCCTTGATCAGTAGGGCTCTGCCACTCCCCAGATCCACTTCTCTCATTCTGTAGAAGCCAGCATCAGAAACGGAACATTTAGATCCACAGTCGACTATAAATTCATAACACAACATGCACAACATTAAGCAGACATGCGTGTCCAAATGGCTGCTTGCACATTTTCTTTTACAGCATAGGGAATTGGGTGACAATGTCAATTTTCCCTGTCTGTGTTCCTGCTTGTGTCTAATAGTGGGTGGGATTATCCTCTGTCAATCACTAGTGTAAACCAACAGTAAATACTGAAGCCTACAACTGCCACAGGCGACGCTCCCACAGAAAAGCTAGTTCTCTCTCATCACTGTGAGGAAGTACAACACCTACAAAAACAAACAGCATTAGGACTAGAGTTCCTCCAACTCATGGACTCCCATAAAGAATGCATGTTTGAATGTTCACTCATAACTCAATAGGTGGCCATCAACACAAAAGAAAAAAACTGATACCCCCTTCCCATAACTATCTTGACTGTCATTTTACCCCCTCCCACCAGATCAGGCTGAAAAATTATCATAAGAGTTCCTCTTATTGGTTTCCATTGGAAGTCACATTTCTGATAGCATACCAAGTAAAGATTGAGGAACTTCTCTTGAAACTTTGAACTGAATAAGTTGTGTGTCAGTTTAGATCCTGAGCTTCCACTGAGAAACTGATGGGACATCTGTAGGTGGGACTTGTGCAGCTCTTACTGTCCGTTCTCCAGGTCTTTCACGTGGCACACGGAGACCTCCACATAGTCATGGGGCTTGTGGTGGGACCTCAGCGCTGGGGCGGAGTCCTCATCGGAGCAGTGTCCTGGGGCCCCGTTGGGTCTGCCGTCCGAGAACGGGCTGGCCTTGCCATTGGGGGACATCAGGTCTGTTTCCTTCTCTTTCTCAAGCAGAGTCAGTTCAACTTTAACCTCAACTGTGAGACAAATACCAAGGGATGGAAATAGGCTCAGACATGATCGGCGGTATTGTGGACCTGTGTGGGATTACTGTGCGATGTCAATCTACCACCTGGATTAAGGCAACGGGAACTGTCACGTAACGAATCCTTACAGGCATCAGTGATTCATCTAGTCTTACTTCCATTTGACCAACTTATGGAATTAGACACATTAATTAAAAGGCATGTCTACAGACACATTCCTACATTAAGAGTAAACAATTAGGCTGAGCTGCCTGTTTCCAGAATGCCAAAAGACACCATGGAGTGCAGGAGAGACCGGAGTGAATGAAACAGGAATGTGCACAGTATTATTACTAGCTATTTAAAAACATTTCAGTCATACTTTATATCTTTGCTTTTTAGTTTTCTCCTTTGCCAATGGTTTAGTTACCCAAAGTTCCAAGGTTTTCACGTATTGATTCATCACAGCTACTCGATGGAAGATCTCTTGATTTCTTTTGATCTATTCCACCCCGCCACCCCTGTCCCTGCTGGTGTTTCCTCCTGTGAAAACGTGGTTGTGTAACTCCTTTTACAAGGGCCGACAGAGAACCAGCTTTATCTCTTCAGCTAGAAGAATGTGCTGACCCTCCGGTGCTTTAAACTTTAATCTGTCCGGAATTTTCACCTGCTGTGCAGATCTTAATTAAAGTCAATGGAAAATCATAAGAGCAGCTACGACTGCAAGCAAAATGAAAGGAGCAAGGATTTTCCTGAAGCATTGCAATGGAGTGTTATTCTCATGAAGAGCCTTGCCGTGAATTATGGCAACGTGAAATGTAGAATTTTCCTGATTGCTGTTCTGTCTGAATGACCATGTCACACTGTTGATTTCCTTCCGATGCCTAAATTCTCTTATGATCTTGGCTGGTATCTGAAGACAATAAATTGGGATGTAGCTAGAACATAAGAAAGGATTCCTTTGACCAGAGCTGAAATCTGGCAAGTCCCCACAAATGCTCAGAGGGGATCAGAATATCCTACTCTTGACCTACAGTTTTCATAATTAGAAGAAATAAAAAGCTCATTTAAAATTTTGGTGCAAAGTGGGATTGAAAACATCTTGTCTTATTTCTCCAAACCCTGTAATCCATCACCTCACCTCACAAAGTAAAATTTACAGGAATTAACACTGTAATGTAAAATGTAATGATAATTATGACTTTTGAATCAGTATCTGGTTTGTTCTCTGTTTTTCAATTCCTGCTTTGTCAATGTTATTTAACAAGTGCTTGGACATCAGAAATACGTCAAGAAAACAGTGAAGGAAACCAGGGATTTAAAATTCTGCCTACAAAATATTCTGTTCTTACATGCCACTTATCTGAATATAGCAGAAAGACATGCTGCTTTTATCGTGACGCTGTTTCATAACCCCATCGGCCTGAATCTGTCTTCCTACTGTCTGACAGCAGGGGGCAAGAAGATGTTTGTGAAATATTATCTAAATTATACATGAAGACATCTGCTTCGTGCTGGCTCAATAGAGAGATTATGCAACAGGATTATCTTCTGTGGTCCCACATGTGCAGCTGGGGTTTTTCATGAAGAAGTCATTGCAGTCATTTTAAAGATTTTAAAGCTATACTTTAAATGCCGCTATAATTAAAGCTCCAGTTTTACATTTTAATCTCGGTGTTGCCTGACAGTGTTGAAACAAAGAGTGTAGCTTTTATTTGTCTGAAACACACTGTTGTTGTTGTTACTTCAAGTTCTGCCCGTCACTTTGTTACATGCACAGCATGTTTCCTCTTGGCAGCTGTCTGAAAGCCCAGCGGTGAGTCGCTTACAACTGCACCGCTGACCCCCGACCCCCATGTCCGAGGTGTCATGTGATCGTGTTGCGCTCCCATTTCCTCTCTTCCTCGACCGAGGTTGACTTTGGCTGCACTTGTTGAACCTTTCAATTCCCCACCACCTCAACCTATTGAACTTTGGGACAAAGAAATCCTGGTGATATGTTCTAAAATATAGCGATGTTCATCACTTTATGGTTGCCATATTTTAGACTTTCCACAAGTAATAGAATAATAATAATAATAATAATAATAAATAATGCAGCAATCTGACTGACACTAAAGTGACCAAGGTTTTAAATTCTCATCATGTGAGCCTACCAAGTTGATTTGAGGCGAACAGAAAAATCATCTGAAGAAAACAGCCCTAGGTACTTAAATATATGTAAATCAGTTGTATGTCCTCATACATATGTACACATATATATATGTGTGTGTGTGTGTGTGTGTGTGTGTGTGCGTATATATATATATATAATGCAATCACAGTGCACAGTGCCAGGATTTGAGCCCCCTCAACTATCATTATTATTGTCGTCGTCATTGTTATCCCATGATTTTATAGAAATATATGAATAACAATTTAAACATTTGACCGATTTATACAGTGGTGCAATCCTTATCCAAATTCCTCATCACTGCAGCATTCATTGCACACAGTATAATCTCTCACTTAAAATTTGTGTTCATATCTAAACAGCTTGTTAGTTTGCATCCATCTGGGGCTCATCCAATATAGGATCACTCCCCATGGGCCCTCTCCCTGAGAGGTCAACAAGGCACTGCCTGTGACATGGTGTGTGACTAACATTTGTATTACTATGATCACAGTAACAGATATTCTTATCTAGAATGACTGAGCATTTACACAGATTGGTGTGCTGTTGAGATTTAACAACTTATGGTTAAGGGTTCATAGGACTCTTCTTGGAAAAGACATGGTTTATATAGTGAAGAATGCCTTTTAATGTTATAGTACTGGTAACAAGTACAATGAAAATCAATATCTTCTTATCCCATCATGCACTCCTTGACAGCCATTTTTTCCAGCACACCTGCAGGAATTGGGGTTGAGGACCTTGCTCAAGAGGAATATGATTACTCTGCCAGCCACAGGACTTGAATCAACAACCTTCCAGGACCACAGGAACAGACTCCCAACATAAAGAATCACACAGCACAGGACATGCAAGTAATTGGACCAGTTCAACTGCTCAAGCAACAGGTCAAGAACATGCGATTTATACACTGGGCAACGGTCAAAACCAAAGTCATAGTTTACTTCCTAATCCCTTTGACACAGCTACAAGTGAGAGCATTAAAATTCCTCCCCTGAAACCCCCATATTAGAAAGGCTTCTGAGAAGCAATGTGTGACCTATATATGGCTGGGAAAAGAGAGAGAATGAACAAGAGCCATTCATTACTGGAATCAAAGAGCATTGGTCACCTGGTTTGGGTTTGGAAAGACATCCTCCCATGATGGGTCCAGAGTCACACTGAGAGGCAGCTGAAGGAAGCCCTGGAGATGTGGGGGTGGAGGTCACACTCTCCTGGGAGGAGGCCGAGTGGTGGGGCAGCAGAAGCGTTGATGTTGTGGTGTGAAGGTCTGCAAGTCCAGCATAGCCATTGCAGGCATCAGCTCCCTCTCATAGCCTGGAAACAGAGACATGGACTTCAATCAACGCCCAGCAGAGCTCAAGCAAAACCAGTGACACTCACAGAGAGCTCTTAATGGCTAGCATAGCTCAAGCAAAACCAGTGTCACTCACAGAGAGCTCTTAATGGCTAGCAGAGCTCAAGCAAAACCAGTGACACTCACAGAGACCTCTTAATGGCTAGCATAGCTCAAGCAAAACCAGTGACACTCACAGAGAGCTCTTAATGGCTAGCAGAGCTCAAGCAAAACCAGTGACATTCACAGAGAGCCCTTACTACCCAACAGAGCTCAAGTAACATGGGCAATACTCACAGAGAGCCCTCAACACCCAACAGAGCTGAAGCAAATCAGGCAATACTCACAGTAAGATGTTAATACCCAGCAGAACTCAAGAAAAATGGACAATACTCAACTCACAGAGAGCTCTTAATGGTCAGCAGAACTTAAGAAAAACCAGCAACACTCACAGATAGTTCTTAACACCCAGCAGAGCTCAAGCAAAAACAGCAACACTTACAGAGAGAGCCCTTAACACACAAGAGCTCAAGTAAAATGGGTGACACTCACAGAGAGCCCATAACGCCCAACAGAGCTCAAGTAAAATCAGCAACACTCACTCTAAATGGCCAGCAGAGCTTAAGCAAAACCAGTAACACTCACAGAGAGCTTTTAACACCCAACAAAGCTCAAGCAAAATCAGCAACACTCACAGAGAACCATTAACACCCAACAGAGTTCAAGTAAAATCTGCAACACTCACACAGAGCCCTTAACAGCCAATAGAGCTCAAAAAAAGCCAGTGACATTCACAGCCTCATTTGCAAACGTGAAAGTTGATCCTGCGACCCTCTTGTCTGATTACTGGTGTTGTCTTTACGTAAGTCAATTCCAACATGCAGCTGGATATTTAAAAATGGAAACCTTATGCTACCTTCTGGTAATACATCCTAATTACTCTTAACTTGAGAGTAATCCTTACAGATCCCCCTACAGCACACCTAAACCGAATTGCTTTTATCATTAAGTGCAGTTCGAGCTTGATTCATGTTATTTTTAAATCCCCTGTGAACAGACATACTTCTACACTAGGGGCAGTTCTAGGGTAACAGGAGATCCAGAGCATGGCCCAAAACCCTGCTGATGATTTGCAGTTCATGGCTTTAAAGTATATAATTCTACGAATTCGATCTAATCTATTTAAAATACATCAGCCCTGTGTCAGTTGCAGCACTGAATTTGATGTTTCAATTGCCAAAAAAACCACATTATACATATAACCAAAATACACGATTAAAAAAGATTTAGGGCTTTGCTAAAAACACTCAGGCCGTACCTGGCACTGCCACTGTTCTACACAGCTAACAGAAAGACATATTCCTATGAAAATGGCTATCCATGGCTCTCCCTAATTGACTCCCCTAGTATGCATTACTTTTTGGCTAAATTAGGTTAAGTTTGGATAGCAGCCCTCTGGTGTTTTACTTGACAGTCATTTTAAAACAAAGTGCTTACTGATGGCAAGCATTTATATTTTATACCCAAATCCCACTGAGCATGGATGGCAGCAATTCTGCTACTCTAAACAGAACACTTAATCAGGTCAGTTTTCATATGGTGCCATCTTAAGCCAAACAAACACACACAAAACACAAAATTACATGGCATTTAAACTGCAGGTGAATCATATGTCTGCATCAGTGCTCTTCTGGCATATAAATGCATTTAACAAAAGACTCTGAATTGTATTTCAACATACCCACATATTTCTCAACTGAAGAATTATTTTATCTTCTGCAAGCCTGATAGCAAGGGAGACTTGAAAGGAATCAATAGAAGAATGTGCGTCTAAGATTGTCAATAGCTTGGAATTCTCTCCAAACAATCAACGCAAAATCATTGTACATGTTCATTTAGATATTTAACTCTAAACAGACATGTGGGCTTGTCTGTTAGGATAGCGAATCTGTGGCTGACCTCGTAGGTACATAATATGAACCTCTCCCAGCAATGTAAAAAAATTAGTCACTTCTGTTTATCAGGATGGCTTCAAATTAACACTGGTGCTTTGTGTAGCCCCTGGTTTCTAGATTTGCCAATACATTCTTTTTTGGCAACATTTGTCTTCAACCCAAAGACATAAGCACAAAGTCTTATGTTAATTACTCTGCCTTGTCTGGCAAGCAAGTGAGGTGTCCAGGCAAAGTTTTGGTGCACTCAAAGAATTTGCTGAAGCTGGTCAGGAATATTTTGTGTCTCATCTAGTTAAAAGGTCCATGATGTATGTATTTAGAGGGAGATGGGAAAGTCTCAGGGGCTATGCTGTGCGGCTTTTGACTGTGAGCTATTTGTGTGTGTGTGTGTGTGTGTGTGGGTTATGTATATATTACAGTGTGGGGACTAAATGTCCCCAAGAAGTGATAAAATCCTGTTATTTTGACATTGTCAGAACCATATATTTTGGTCTCTACAAGGGGAAACTCAATTTTATAAAAATCTGTGACTGCAATAAAAAAACGTTTTAAAAATATTTTGTTTGGATACTTATGGTTAAGGTTAGGGCTGGGTAGGGGTTAAGGTCATCATGTTGGGATTAGAGATTCCCTCATGGAAATGAATGGAGAGTCCCCACAAAGATATAATTACAATCCTGTGTGTGTGTGTTTGTGTGTGTTGGCCATAACACCTGAACTCCACAGAATCTGAGTTCCATTCAGCCAATGAACAAAATGCTTACTTTATATCTAACAATGTATCTAGTGACCATCTCTCTCCTTTTAAGACCACTTGGTTTTAACTATAAGAACAAGCAAATGCAGTTTTCCAGCCAAGCAGTTACTGTTTCGACGCATCTCGCAGGTCCCATGTAAGTGGTTAAACATTAACATCATCAGAACTCCGATTAACTTCCTTGCCACCATGTTTGATGGGCCTCAGGGCTCGCGGCTCATACAACGGAGCCGTTGTATGGTCGCTCTCTCTCGAGCCGGCTAACGGCTCCCACGCCTGCTCACCCACGCACTCTCGCGCAACAATTCCTACCCGAGGACGCCGAGATTTCTGAGCAGGGGATAAAAAGAGAGACTGTGCAGAATCTCAACACGGAGGCCAGCATTGAAAGCGCAAACCTCGAAAAACATTTCAAGTCACTCACCAGTCACCCTCTTTGAAGGGAAACATAAAACGAGGATACTTGTTATTCTGAACACAGTCAAACACCCTCGAAATGAGGTATTTCTGTTGTTTACTGGAAAGCCAGTCAGCAGTCTTAATGGACATCTAAAGAACAGAAAGAATCTCATCCCAGAATGCAATGCCCTCACATGGCACATGCAGTTCTGACTGACGACATTTTGCCGTGAACTTTACATGCTTTACGAACTGAAATAAAAAGAGAAAATGAGCTGTTTGTTAGCAAGGGACACATTGAGCTTCAAGGATGATCCTGAAAAAGCAGATCTTTTAAAACATTGACAAACAATTCTGTTTTTGCTTTTGAAAAATAAGATAAACAGAAACAAATAAAAGAAGAAGAGGTAGTTTGGAAAATCGAGAGCTACGATAAAGGCATAAAATGAGCACTGATGCTTCTGCGTGTGCAAACTATGAAATCTCCATAGCAACTGTGATTCTTTCCACCTTCTTATTTTTAAATATTGTTTTGGCATTGGCTGATGCAAAACATATATAATAATAAAACAAAGAATTGATGCAGCAAATCCGTTTTCAGTTTTATCATGACCCTCTGCCTACTTCTACATTTCCACAGAAACAAGGGTGACAGTGTCTTTAAATGTTTTGGTACAAATTCAGAATCAAACACCATGCTGGTCCACAATAGCCTTCTAAGTGTTCCAGAAAGCTGAGATATTTTGTACCATCAAAGTAGTTTAAGCAGATTTGATCTGCATTAGCATGCAACAAAGACCCTGCTCGTTTGCTGTTAGGTATGACCCCAAGCAGTCTAACAACCAAATAAATTGTTAATTTCATCAGTTTTCTTGTCTACAATGTGTTTTGGAGGAATTTCCAATTAGCAGTCTCTTTAGTCCAATTGTGTGAACATTCTCTGCCAGCCAGCTCCGGACAGGTAGAAACAGAAACCAACACAATAACAATGACACACATTACTCCTAAAAATATCTAACCTCACTATAGACCAGAAGAAAGAGGTTTTTGTTTTTTCACTTCAACTTTTAACAATCATTTGCACACACAGTTTGCTCCAAGAGCAAAGAGCATCTCTAAGCTGACAGCTTCTCAGAACATCAATAAAATGTTAATATGAACAGTCTTCTAAATTTTAACAGCTTTCTTCATGTCCAAGACACATTTAACTCAGATGCAGGTTAAAAAATAAGACAGGCTGTCAACAGGTCCCTGGGCTCTCAGCAGTTAGAAGTTCATCTAAATAGCATGACTTTGGAAACCTGCAGTATTGGTACAATATCCAAACTCAAAAAGCACAGAAGCGGTGTTGCAGTGAAATCTTGTACCCAGGAAGCTCATGGTAATGATACAACCCACAGGGCCAACAATTTGGTATCCCACTAGCTTTAGTGATTCTAGAATGATATTCTGCATACCCATAACCCAAAACGACCCAACAACCACATAGTGGGAACCTGCTGGCAACATTCACCATTAGTTGGACTATCAATGAAAAATCGAATAGCCTCGAACACGAAGAAAGGAGGATCCATCCATGAACCTCCAAGTAACCTGGCCAAAACCATAGGGCTACTGGCTCTTCCTGGAGGTTGGCCAGCCCTTCAACTCTCACCTCTGCCAATCCTTGAGTTGGATCAAGAGCCTGTTTCTGTCACAAATTCCCACACACTGAGGACCGAGTAATCCAGGCTCTTTTCAAAAGCAGAGACTCTGTGGAATTGACTAAACACACTATGGATTCAATGGTAGTAATTCCCATGACTAAATAATACAGAGAGGTTGGAAAGCAAGGCTGAGAGGAAAGAATCAAAGAGCCACAAGAAAGTGGTTTTTCTGGTTGACGTTTAATGGGTCACTTGCCCAAGAGTTGTTGTGGGTATCAGAATGATCTTTATCATAAGACTATAGATAGCAATGTATTCATCACATTCCACCTGCACCTGTGCTTCAGGTAAGTTAACCTTTGGTTAACCCTAAAGCCATCCTGCTTAGTTTTTACAGCTGATAAGCTGAGAATTCTCATGCCAAAGTAACCAACACAACTTAATGTTTGACCGCCCCGTTCATTTACATCCATTACATGCAAGTTCGCTGAGTAAAAGGAACCTTGATGGAATCATCTACAACTGCATTATATTGTAACTTGCATAATGAGGTCATCGAAACTGCCAGCTGAAGGTGTTGCAAAATCGTCTACTCTGGGCCCAACTCCGAATGATATCCTGCCATTTGAGGTACATGAAAGTCACACCTCCCACTTCCTTCTCAAATCTGACTGTTCATTCCTTTCTATGTACAAATCAATCGCCTAGCTACAAGTTACAAAGAAAACTGATGTTATGATGGATACAATCTATAATATGTTTCGCTTGTTAGCAACTTAGCTAAGTTTACAATAGCCATAAAACTGAATAGCATGCTAATTTTTATAACATTATAAAAGTTGATTTTATTACTCATAAAAGCAATCAATCACCAATATAATTTTTTTTTGCACAAGCCAGAAGGTCCTCCAGTTTTGACATGTATTGTGCTCCATAAATGTCAACTATTGGTCATTGTATTTTATCTCTATGTTTGGGAAGGTTTGGGTTCTGTATTAATGACCACACAATGCACCAATTCTTGAAAATTTTTTCAAATAAATGTGGAAAACTAAACATGCCTTAGAATAATATTTTATAAATTAAATTATATTTATCTTAACAAATTGCATAAGCACATTTTTATTGTACATTACTGTCAAAATTTCAGTAAACCTACGTATTTTAATGGTACATATTTTATTGGAGAGTTACTCCACAATTCCCAGTACATTTAGGATGGATACAACATTATTGAATTATTGATTATTGAAACATTGTTGAAATAAATCTGATGAAATGTAACATTGTGGGTAACTGTCTATTACTGTATAGTTAGCATAACCCTAGAAATCTATACTTTGGTTTATTATTTTACTGGCCGGTTTATTAGGTACACCTGCTAATTAATGCAAATAGTCTGCTCCAACAGGCAATCACGTGGCTGTCATTAATGTATATACATTAAACAAACATGGTTAATGGGTCTTGTTATTGTTTGGATAAATATTGGAATACACTATATAAGCACTATTAAACGTGATGTGAGTGTTAGTGCCAGATGTGGTGGTTCCGGCATTGCAGAAACAGCCACCTCCCCTGGGAATTTCTATGTTTGGAGAGTTTGCAAAGAATGGTGCACAAAACAAAATTATGCCTGTCGATGGCACTTCTCTTGCTGGTCAATAAGGACGGTCGGAGGAGAACGGCTGGACTTCTTAAAGATATCAGAACGGCCACAAGTACAAAAATAACAGCCCTGTCCAGCAGTGGAGGGCAGAATGGTGACTCTGAATATACAAATCATCGACTTTAAAGTGGTTCTGGAGGCTAAAGTAGATCTTGTTTAGTACTTGTTAGGCGTACTTAATAAAATGGCCACTAAGTGTAGTTACCCAGAAGAAAATATTTCTGAATCAAAATGTACACATTAGTGCCAAGATTAATTATTAATATGCAGCATTTAAGAGTGAGACTGAGTGCATGTGCATATAGTACACGGCGCAGATTCTCCGGTCTGTGGGCGGAGATGCAAAATAAACTATGTTCTGACAAGTGCGGCACCTTGCAGTGGCTTGTGTGCTGGCCCTGGGGGCTCGGGGAGGTGCAGAAGCAGCTAGCGTGATGACTTTGCCCCTGCCCTAAACGGGACTCACAGCTCTGCATACACTCCACTGTCCCGACCCACTCCAAGGCTTCACATTTAGTTTTGAAACAAGCCCCCCATATCCCCCCCCCCCCCCCCAAAAAAAAAATCAGACCCAAAGAGTTAAACAACAGCC
>JABFEB020000040.1:30718229-30733428 GCA_019775895.2 Stomatorhinus ivindoensis
GCCCCCGCCCCCCCCCCGCCCTGCACAACTGCAAGCACCAGAAGCCTCCAGCGGGAGAAACCTGAGCAAGTCAAGCTGAGAACAAATGCGATGTCTGGAGTGAAAGAATTCGAAAAGCACTCTGAAAAGCAGTGAGATAACACACACCATGGCTACTGCGGGTGCTTCTGTCACTGTTTATGGTCGTCAGTGACCTCACGTGCCAGTACCCCTGACCGGACGGGGGCAACAGTAAATATGCTCATTCAGCAAATGTTTCACAGGAGGTTTTGCATGAGGACCAAAATGATGATCAACTGGCTTGTTGTAAGTCCACAAATTAATCTGACCATTTTCCCCACCTTTCAAGGTTATAAGAAAACCAGTTAAGGCCCTTGTCATGAACTTCATATAAAGTAGAGGCAGTTTGGAAGGTGCTGCATTTATACATGTGTAATAATTAACTGAATACAAAATGACTAACTAAATAAGGGACACAGTGGGTATGTATCTGTTCAGATTTAAGGCACACATGATGACTGGAGTCATTTCTTTAGTCAACATGCTTGCCAATGAGGCAACTCAGCTTAAAAACCATCTATAAATGCTGCTGAAATATAAGCCCAAGTGTGCATTGCCTGCAAACCCAGGACAGCTTTAAACTAACGTAAACCAAACCCTTTCAACCAGCTGAGACATAAAAGAAGTAATCATCTGACAACTGGACAACGAGCATCTTCACGGCAGCTTCAGTTTCTCTCTGGAATAATCGTCCCATATTCTCTTCAAATTATTTTTATCGAATACAACTCTAAACTCTGATTGTTCTGTTAATAAATTATGTGCTTGTTTTTTTTTGGATATTTTATCATCTTCGACCTTTCAGCTCTCTGTTAAAAGGTGAATTATGTAAGTTAATCTTAGACAAAGATCTGCTTAAACCATAGTGGCTGAAAGCCATGTTTAATAAGGGTGACACATTTGACCTGCTGGACATTCCGCTCCTGTCATTTTTCAGCCTGGGATCACCAATATGACTGATCTTGCCTGGGGCAGGCAGAAGACTGTGAGCGAGGAGTTCGGATCACTTAAAGCAGCACAGTCACATTCAAGGTAGTCTTCAAGGTGGGTGTGTTCAGTGCTCTTTAAATGTGCATTTTTAAGATTAAGATGCACTTTATTGATCCCAGGTAAAAATTTTGTATCCCAGGAGGAAATTCTAACAGGAAAAATTTTAACACTGCAAACTGAATATAAAAACATCTTATTCTACTTCCGATTCCCCATAACAGGAAAATGTGTTTGGCTCAAATCCAGCTCTTAAGTGAATGGGGCTAGGGGGACAATTACCTGAACTGTTAATAAACTGGTTATTATTAAACTGGTACATGATGTGAAAATTTATACACTTTTACCTTTCACATAAGGAACATTCGTATTTCCATCCAAATTATCAGGGTGTTTTGTGCGCCAAACACCAGGCACACACATTCTGACCACTGGATGCGGAGTTCATAGATTTCTTTGCCATGAGAAATATGACTGTTTGACAGAATAAAATGGAAATGCAAGTTTCAGGAAATGTAATGATTAGCCATAGATGTGCAGCAGGTGTAAGACAAACTGTGAGTGATAGTGCCAGTGGAGCACCATATGTATGCTGTCTGCGTCTCCTAAGGGGGCAAAAAAACAGACAGCTGTGAGCACTGTACCACTTGCAAACCATCTATGGTGACAAATTAAATTTACTTGGCAAGTGCCCAAATGACACTAACCACACCTCACTCAAGCAGATTTAAGCTGGACACACCTCCGATCATCTTGCAAGTCGCTGAAAACTGCAGGCTGCGGGACACATAGCACTGCACTCCCTGCTGCTGGAGCCTTCAGATTTATAACATCTTTGTGGGGACTCTCCATTCATTTCTATGGGGAAAACTCCAGTCTCAGCATGACGACCTTAAGCCCTACCCAGCCCTAACCAAGACCATAAATAGATAACAAAATATGAAACTTTTGGCATTTTTACTTTTTAAATTGCAGTCACAGATCTTTGTGGGGACCTGAATAACAATTCCTACAACATCAAAACAACAGGTTTTTATCACCATTTGGTCCCCACAATGTAACACAAACCGAACACACACACATACACACACACACACACACACACACTTGACTGAAGAACAAAGTGCCAGGAGCTGCTGTAGGTTTCCATACAGGGAGCGCATAAAACAGTGCCTTGAGGCTGTAATTTAATTAAAAGCTGAAGGTAACATTCTGCAGATGGAATTCCTGAGCATCAAGAAAGTCCCCATTGCTCAGAATCACTCTCTGGAAGCTCCGAACAGTAAACGTTTTCCTTGTCCACGCATTAAAAATTTTTTCTTTACACCAGAAATATTTATATACAGCAAACCTTTTGGCTAATCTCCCCCACATTTTCCCCCTCACCTGGATCTGGTACCTACCCCCATTTGCCACCTGCCCCCCACAGCAGCCTGGTGGTTCCCAGCCCATCACACACCTCTGACTGGCAGCTCACAGTCACACCTCAAGTGGGGCTAGCACCCTGGCAGGGCACCCGCTGGGCATCAGGTTTGGGGTAGAACACCACAAGCCAGAGAAAGCAGGGCAGCCTATTTACTCACCATACACACAACACACTATACATGGCATGATCCAAAATCCCATTACCTGAATACTTTATAAATCGATGCAGAAGAAACCAACTTTTAAGAAATTATAAACTAATGAGGAACAGGATTAACTAATATGAATAATTTACTTGAAATGATTAAGTACACAGAGATATGAACCAATGATATTTGGGGCTACAACACAACAGAAGCCCACCGGAAAGGATCATGTGTGAATATTTGATAGGTGCCTGAACACTCATTAGGACATTAAAGCAGCTCATTATGAACTGTAGGGTGTCTATAACATGAGTCAGGTCTCAGTCAGGGCTCTTCCACATCATACCTGGCCACCTGATTCTCCTGCCCCTACTGGTTCCTCCTCAAAGAGAAGCAGGGAGAGGGAGATCAGCCCACCCGTCACAGAGGGGTCCAGTTGCAGACCCTGGCAGAAGCTTCTGCAGTGTCTCAGCCCAGGAGAATGAGCTCCATTGTGTAGCACCCCAGCATCAGTCTTTCCCACTCTTGAGTTTCAGGTCAGGCAGAGGTCAGGTGAGGAAGCAGAGAATCTGTAAAGCTCTGCTCCACTAACCTCCCCAGATAAAGAGAGGCTTTGGAAACCCAGATCTCGCTTTGTTCAAACATATCTCCGCCATCTTCCATTACTGCATTATTATACACTCATAGTGATGTGTCGCACTGGGGGTAGTTTGCACCAACACATAAAAAAGGCTGTCTCTATTCAACAGTCTTCATTTATTAAGGCATATAATACACAATACTAACACTGCAATACAATTTGCACATAATTTTTTTACTTTATTACAGATAACTATTTTCCGCTATGAGTGATTACATAATATACATCTGGCAGCCTAGTGAGATGTACACAACTTTTATTGAGGTGATAATACAACTCAAGGTAATAGTGGACAGGAGACGGTATATGCCGACTGAGAAACTGCAAAAACAAATTCAAATTTCAATAAACCTTGTTAAAATATTAGGGGAAAATGAGAAAATAGGAATGTATAACATGTGCTCTGAGAATTTGCGATGCTACGGAAATCCTATCAAGAAACGTCCCTTGACATGAAACGTTTAAGTAACCGCATTTTAGTTTTGTGGCTTCTCTACTACATCCTCAAATCATTTTTGCAGTGTTACCAAAGAAACAAAAACTGTCACTCACAAGTTACCAATAAATGTAACTTTTGTGAAAAAAAAAAAAAAAAAACTTGATAATTCTGTTTTTTGTAACACAAAGTTATAAAATAAGGGTTTACTATACAAGGGAGAAAAGAGGCAGGCATTTATGTATGGTGGGGGCTGGGGCAGAGCTGGCACATGGACAGCGAACAGAAAAACAATACGAAGTAATGGCAGTAGGCACTAATGAAGCACTAGCTATATGTCGGAGCCCATCTCCGCACACTGTTTGTCTGAAATGTGAGAGGCTAGTGACTCGATGATGTCCAGCAGTAGCGGCTGACTGAGAGACCGCAAGTTTGGGAGCTTGGAGACCTTGGGTAGGGGCGGGGGGGGGGAGAGAAGGAGGCAAAAATAAAATCAACACTTGGGGAAAAGGCAAGTAAGAAACAATAAAACAACCTATACAAAGTAAAATGACGCTAATGAACGGCAATGGGACTGATGTGTCCAAGATAAGCTAACCGTGGAAGCGGTAAGTACACAGTCATGTAAAGGAGTCACCACACTCTGCACTGGGTGGAGGGAGGCAGCTTAAGCCATTGTATCATTTTATCATGGAGGTCTGCACCATGCATGGAGGGCGCCGATTGGCTCTCACTGGAACCCTGAAGGCAGTGCTGCGTTGCTCATATCCAGCCTGGAGGTAGGGGCCAGCAGATGGCCAGGGCCCCAAAGAGCACTCCACCCACCTTGATAAACTGATGGACGATAATGTGCAGGCAGTGTTTCTTCATGTCCAGGGCCTGAGTCTTGTCTGCTGCCTCCATGATCTGGTGCCAGTGAAGAAAAACTCAGATCCCAAATGCTAAATCCATGTTTTGGTCACATCATGCTCCATAGCTTTTTGGCAAGCAGAACTTGTTAGCCCAAAGTACTTCACATCCACTTTACTTGTATTACTGTTTACATACACTCTGACCTATTATCTATAGCAGAAAACACCTAATCTGGGTCAATACAATCTCCCATTCACTGAAAATTCTTAAGAGCTTCCAGGAACCCTCAAATTACAGTGCGACTATCTGGGGCAGATCCTCGAAAAGATCAGAGCCCAACAGAGTGGTTTTAAATATTCACATGCATAGACACAGCCAAGAAAACCAAGGAACGTGCTACAGTTGGAGCCTAGCGAGTGAAAAATGGCCAACAGGACAAGTGTACTGAGAATCGACAACGTCTGAGAGGAAATGGAACCAGTGAAGACTCGGGAGGGGTCTGTAAAAGTGCCAGACAGAAGCATCATACCTGCAGAACATTCTCCACGGTGACATTCATCTCAAGGTTCTGCTTACAGTAGGCCTGCAGTCTGTTGTTGGAGAATCCATAGTAATACGGAGCTGCAAACAAGTATCTGACTGGGAGTGAAGGTACAAGCACTAGGGGAACGCAAATATCTGCTGACAGACCTAAATAAGCCAGGACACCTATGATTACCAACTGAGCTGCTGCTCATAGAAACCTTTATATTATATATGTATGTCTGTATGAGGTATTCGCAGATGAACTTCCACAGAGTACCTATATGTGTCCTCTGCAATACATGCACACACTGGTTTTTTCTGTCAAATAAAGATGGTTAAAGGATACAGGGAATCTTCAGGGGGCATGTTGACATCTCCGTAGTAGATGTAGCGTAACATGGACTCAAAGGCCTGCTTACTGGGCACCATCTCCCCTATGGAGATGTTCACCTGGCCGTCCTCGGGCATGAAGGAGCGGAACATGGCCTCGAAATAGCTGAGAGCCAGGAATGGATACCGGGTAGGTTCAGACATGTTGCATGGATGAAGAACACATCAACAGGACACATTCTAATGACTTTTGATGACCCCCACCTGGAGCGGGCAGCTAGTATGGCCTTGTGGGCAGGACAGGGGTGTCCATCTAAAAGTAGGATGATGTCACAGAAGTCAAGTCCTGCTCCTTCCAGGTAAGCCTTCATGTCTTGTACTAAGGATGTTCCTGGGGCAACAGATGAGTCAGACAGACAGAAACTTGTACTGTGGGGAAACAGTGATAATGTATGGGACTGGATAGCATGGTAAGTACCAATATCTACAGGCTGTTCCGAGTACACCCTCGGGAGGGGCTGCTGCTTGCGGCGAACGATCTCCACGATCAGTGGCGTAGACAGGCGCTCAAACTCCTTGGTCATTATCACTTGGTTGAAGTGCGACTCCTTCACCACAAAGTTGAGGCAGTGTTCCTGGGAGGGGAGAGGGCAGAGGCTCTTATGAAGCAGCCCAGCCCAGAGGGTCGCGCCGGCTGACTTAGGCACACCTTGAGCTGGTCCAGCTGCAGCTTGCTGGCGTTCTCGCACACGCTCAGAACATTCTGCAGGTCCACCGAGGCCTCGATGTACTGAACACACAGCTGCTCCAGCCGCGACAGCTTGAAACTCAAGGCCAGCTTATAGACATCCATGATAAGAAGAACGTCTTGAACGTGACCTGATAACCAGGAGGATAAAACATGGGTTATTAAAAATATATATTCTGTATGGGTTTAGACTTCCAAAAGACAACAGCTCCTTTAAGAAAAAAAATGGAGCAGACCAGAGTGTGTCTATTGTCATATATGTACATATAAGTAGACAGTAGTGTACAGACAGTAGTAATTATCCACTGCATAATCATACAACAGATAGACAGAGAGATCGTTTACTGACACCATTGTCATTGCTCCTTCTGTGGCCACAAGTGCACTAGCTTTTCACGTGTGCCGCGCATACTCCAACACGGCATATCGTTTTAGTATCATTAACTTCACATTACATTCAGGATTTCGAAATACGGCAGGTTACCGTGATACTGTCATACCGCCCAAGCTAAACAAAAACCATGCGATTAACACCATGCTCACAAATCAAACTGTACTGAAGGCAACCCAGGGTCTGCAGTTCAGAAACACAGCAGCCGCAACAGCGACGCAGGCCAAGCTGACCTTTGCGTGGGTACTGGATCTTGTCAGTGTACAGGAACTGCATCAGGACCTCGAAGGGCTGGGCTTCTGCCTCTCGGATGCTGACCTCCAGCAAGGGCTGCGACCCCGACCCCAGGGATGCTCGGACGCCGCCTATGCTCTCCTTCTGGCTCCCTGAGGGCCCCACCTCCGTCTCCTCTGGACCCTCCTGCTTACACTTCTGGGCAAAGAAAAGGCAAGAAAACTTGACCTGATTCTCTCAGTTTATTTTTTTAAATGACCCGCAGGCTGAATTACCCAACATACCCCAGCTTTGACCATATCAGCCCTGTAGCTTGTTTAAGGCCTCAGGACCCATCATGCATCTGTAGTTTTCTGCCGGGAAGTTTATAGAATGGCATTCTTGGGGGTTTCAGACATGACTCACCTGCTTTTGCTTGTCCCTGGCCTGTAGAATCTTCTTCCTCAGCCAACGGCATCGGGCCGTCACTATGGCGATATGTCCCAGCACTCGCTCCTCCCTCTGTACATGATGACAGACAGATAATCATGTCAAAGGGTGATGAAGTGCTACAGTGACAGCGAATCCAATGGGCTAACCACAAAATTGAGGCCTTCATCATGTACTTTAAGTCATTCAGTAAACATTCCCATTTGAAATCTCGGCCCAGGTCTCAGCCTTCAACAACTGTTTAAGTGATACATTAAGAATACATAGTAAATATCTGTATATTACTGCAGTGGTCAATGCCATCCTTTACTATAATAATTTGGCTAACCAATCACTGTGAAACAAAGAAATTTACTGCAAGAGGCAAAGATTGTGTATACAATTTAGATACATACAAGTCCTGACATGCACTGGATTTTACCAATCGCAGAAGTGGACGAACCCACCAATGCTCATGTAATGTTCTAAGTCAGAGACACTTAGACCCACCTCCCCAAGAATAAACTCCACGTCACAAAACTGCCGGTTCTCCCACAGCTTGCCATAATCCTCGTGTAGCGTGCATTTTGGGTAACAGGAGAACTATGTACAGAAAATATGAAACAATATTAGCCTTGCAGCTAGGTGATCGTGCTGGTTTAGTACTGATCGATTTGATGAGGCTCACCTGGAACCTATACATCTCCCCACTGCGCACATTGTTGTCAACTGTACCCCCAAAGATGTACATGGCATCATGGATGACAGCAGCTGCATGGAAGAGGCGGCCACTGGGCATCTGGAAGATACAGAGGGTGGGCAAACATAGAAGAATGTGAACTACAGAAATCAGGGCTGAATGGCAGCTGGACAAGACGTCAGAAACACCAAAAAGCAGTATGGAGCCTGCTAGTTAGCGCTTTACTAAAATGTGCACACTTTGGATGCTTTTCCACTGCACAAGGTACCATACTTTTGGTACTTTCCCTTTTCCAGTCAAGAACCAGCACCAAAAGTTCCAGTACCTAAAATACCACACCAGCTTTTTTGGTACTTTGGGATGAAATGCTTTCTTTGTTGATTGGTTATGCAAATAGCCTGCCTCTGAGACAAAAAGCAGTTGCCATCTTGAAATAGTCATGAACTCAGAAAACAATAATAAAAAAAATATATAATAAATATGCGGACAAATTAAGAGATCAAAGCTGTAATTGTGATCTGGTTGGAAGAACAGATGCAGCAAAATCATTATAGCATAAAAACAGTACTGTGTATAATGTGCTAGGGCAGCACAGTATTGGAAATTACCAAACGTACGGTAGCTGATGCGGTGGAAAAATGCCCTTTTTCCAGTGAGATGATTTAAAAACCCTACCTATCTGTTGAAAATTATCCAAAATAAGTTAAACTGTATTAGAAGTTAAAAACACTAGAGAGACCAACTGTGTGTGTTAAGGCATCCTTATGTCTCAAAGATCAAAAAAGAAAGTTAATATAACACATAAAAGTCTAGTAATACCTAGCAGAACCACCAGGGGGTGGAGGTTGATTCTCATTCCACCTTAGCTTTGAATTAATCAATTCTGAACAAGCTGCTGATTCAAACTGCTTAATTCAGTTCCCTGTCAAACAAACCAGTTTTTATACGTATCAAAAATATTAAAAGCATGGCATTTCAAATGTTAGCCTTATTTGATTTTCCAGATTTAAAGCAGACAGAACAAATGGATGTCGCATTCCTATCCGCAGAAATTAATTCATAAAGCACCTCTCCATAAGCAGACGAGTAAGCCAGATGTATCCAGGCTCTGGTGTGTGGTAGAGAAGCCAGACAGGGGACTGGCTTATTGCCTGGATTAGCACTGACCCGTGCAGCGACCTGGCTCACGAACACATACCTCGCTATCCGAACTGGGTAGGATAACCTCCCAAGTCTGTGAGTCCACGTCGTAGCAGTGTAACTCATTGGGTAGCGTGTTGTCAGCCGCCCCGCCAAAGACATACAGGTGGCGGTCAAAAGCCACCATGATGTGGCCGTATCGCCTCTGGGGAGGCGGGGGCGAGCCACGCAGCAAGTGCTCCGTAGGGATGCGGGTCCACCTGCATGGAGAGCACCCACCCACACACACACACACACACACTCACAGTTACCCTCATGATAACCCATATGACCTATACCACATCTGTACTGGTATGGGAGCCATCTTAACTAGAGAGTAAAGGTCAGGCCATCAGTTCAGAAAGGCATTCTAATTAATATCCAGCTGACTAGAATTCATCTGAGATGCATTAAATAGACCGGCTGCTGCTTACACCGTCACTCTTCATTCAGATGCTCACAGCTACTCCGAGCTGCTTCATGTAATATTAGCAAATTTAATTTAATTACAATAACTAGAATATTGCCTTAATGTATAGCTTCAGTTATTACAGTTAACCACATGAAGTATTCATTAAAAATAATACTAATAAAAAATAAAATAAAAATAATAATACTATTCTTACAGTAACTGTTGCTAGTATATTATACAGCACTGATTCTCAGTTGGTAGGTAATGAAAACATTTTCAGTGGGTCAAAGATCATGGGTCAAAGAACTATTCAAATTTTTTTTCCCTCAACAAATTTAACAATCTGCAATTTTAATGTGATCTGTGACAAAAAAAAAATCAAGGAAAAGTGTGGCTCCTGGGAATAAACCAGTTGAGAGCCACTGAGACTGAATACTGAGTGCTTCCCTCTGTTCTACATGCAGTCAGAACTGCACATACAAAGCAGTAAAATGCCACTAACCAATTAAGGCAAACAGGACAAACAGCTGATACAATAAAAGGAAAATACTGCATCAGAGAGATCGCAGAAGCTCACATATTGCCTTTAAACTCAAACTGGAACAGGTTATTGGTGATCTTGGCTCCGCTCTGACCAGAAAACACAAACATCTTGTCCCGACAGACGGCTACAGGGAAGTTACAGCAGGAGGGTGGGATTTCGCCGCTCTGCTCAATCTGAGGAGACAGCAAATAAATAAAAGAGAAAAGCCTTTGTCATTGTACATGTAGCAAGTCTAATCTAATCTGCAAGATGGGTTGTCACAATTACGTGATTAAACTCGATTACCAGATTACGAAAAAGCACTGATTTAATTTTTCCTTCTCAATTACTTGCCAATATGGCAGAAGGAAGATGGCCCATAGTGGGGGAGGGTCCAAATTGAGAAATTAGCAAGCACTGGTTCTGTGGAAGCAATTCAGATTAAAAGTGAATGAAAATTCTGTCAATATTGCAAAGCAGAACTTAAATATCACCACAGATTGACTGCAATACAAATACATCTTAAAGGACATTCAGTTTTGACTGACTCACCCAATAATACGAGCTTAGCTAGAGATATGTGCCCCTTTGTCATCAGGCTGAATTAATTATTTTGCTTAATTTACTTTGTACAATTCCTGTATGTGAAAATAATCACTGCTAAAACAAAGGTTAGTCCCGCTACTTAGCCGCATCATTTTACATAATATGGTACATAATAACCATTAAAAAATATATATACAGGGGTTTGATCGATATGAGGAAATGCTCACTTTGCGATATGTGATGGTTTTGCAAAAGTTGCAGAGCTGAAAATGAACTACACAGCCAAATAGAACTGAATATCTATCAACGGAGTCTGTCAAATAAGTAGATTGTGTTGCTATGAGCAATGCCAACAGGCACAAAACAATGTCAACAAATCACTTGCTTTAGCTCAATATCATCTCTATGGAATACAAAATATTTCCATACAGTGGAAGACAAATGTTTTCAGGACCAGTCGATTCGCTTCTTCACTGATTTTTATATTATTTTTCACAAACACACCACACGATCTAAGGTACCATTGGTAAGAGTCCAACAGCCAGCATGAGAATGATTAGGATTGTCTTGGAGAGTGCATGCCAGACCTCAAGCAAAAGCAGTGGCGATGAACTTTTTTTTTTCCATACTAGATAATTTTGAAAAGGAACCACCTAAGCACCACACAAGTCCAAATGTGAGGTTTTTTCCAGTGACTGGAGTGCCAAGGCTGGTACCAACCCCCAAGTTATTCCCTCTAAGTTAGAGGATCTCCTTGTAGGGCTGGATGTAGATTAACATCATACCCAGGATGAAGCAATTACAGGTTAAGGGCCTTGCTCAAGGGCCCGACATAGTAGAACCACTCCGGGCATTCATGGGATTTGAACCAGCAACCTTCCAATTACTGGCACAGATCCCTAGCCTCAGAGCCACCACCCCTTTCCAATGACTGACTAAAAATGTTTTAGCACAACTGACTGATTGATGGTTTGAAGCCAGCAGACTAGCGCACTCCGTGCAATTTGACAGCTGCATGCATTTCGAATGCCATGTAAATATTAGTCAGACATTTTGCAGGCCTGGCTCACTGAGTAGTGGGTGCTGCCCATCGCCTCTTTATGTGTGTGCAGTTTGCATGTTCAGCCTGTTTACATAGCTTTTTGGCAGATCCTCTAGTTTCCTTCCACTGTCCAAAACATCAAAAGTGAACTGGAGGGCCTAAAATGACAGTATGTGTGATTTAATTGTTCCCTGCAATGGTTGGTTGGTTCGTGCCTCGCACTAGTCTAATTATATTACAAGCCTACAATATTTTATTACAATGATATTATATTATATGGTATTACATAGTATTATATTACATACAAATAATTACTGGGTGAATAGTCAGATTAAATCAGTAGATTGCTCAATTATTTATATAATCAATAGTGACAACCCGACCCGAGTCACACACACACACAGGTATAAGCAAAGCGTGGGGGCAAAGTCAGCCATTTTACCATGGCTCCTCCAGCAGGTTTTATGGTTAGGGGCCTTTCTCAAACGCGAAAAAGAGCATGCAGCCTCAACAGGGCCCAATTGGGCCCGCATTTCACTCTTTTCATTTTTAATTTCAACTAATTTTGCATTTTAACTAAAAAAAATGCTTCAATTAATTCGTCTGCCTCTGAAATATTGATTTTCACCTAATTAAGCAATTAATTCTCAACAAGACATTTAGCATTAATATGACAATAGTGTAAACATATTCCACATATATTTCACTGTAAAACAGACGATGTTGCTTTTCCCATGTTCATGTAAACCTGAATGGCAGCACGGAAAAGCAAATTGTGACAGAGTGTGGACAAACCTCCTCCCAGCATGCCTGCTCGCGATCTTGAAGGTTGATAGTCCACATGTCGTTCAACCTAGAAATAGAGAAAATAAAGGTTATTAAACCCTATTGTCCTCATGTTAAGAAAAAGGAGTAAGACAAAAGTGCAAGGCAGACAAATTCAGAACCATAGCATGAATTTTTCAGTCATATTACCTGGCATTTCCATCATAGCCAGCAAAAATCCAGAGCTTATCATTGTATACTGTAGCCCCGTGTGCCGACCTTGCCACAGGTAACCTACGAGACCGACCAGAGAATTGACTTCAAGCAGATTGGCATTATAAATTTAATTGCTGAATCAAGAAGTGTAACAATACAGACTAGAGTAAAGGAATCTGAACATCTTGCAGGTCTAATGTCCACATGGCTTTTAATTTTTAAATAATATTTATTCTAATTTAGAAACAATATTATACTTTAACACATTACCTGCCTTCCACTTTCCATTCTGTCCACTGGCCTGTTGCAAACTTGTACTCAAAAAGATCATTTTTATTTTTCAGGTTAGAGTTTGAGTAGATGTCTCCGGTGTAGCCACCTAGTATTGAAAAGGAGGCTTTGGATAACTCGCTGTCCAATTGGTGGAATGTGATCCTGGTACATCTCAAACTATCAAAGATACTAAACTACATAAATAATGAACACTTACCAAAAACAAACATGCTACTTCCATACACCACGGCAGAATGGTGATATCTGGGAGCGGGTGGGGTGCCGGTAGTGAAAGCCCTAACCAACAAACATACAGACAGACAAATAAGCACGATCCAAACAAAATCGTATGTGAGCAAAACAGATATGCAGAAACTGGTGTTTATTTGCAAGACTGATGAATGACCTTACCTGCACCAAGAGCAATCTTTCACGTCGAATCGCAGCAGATCGTTCAACATATTTTTTCTGTTAGATGACAACATGAATCAATTCTCATAATTCGACTTAATCATAAATACGCAAAATAACAAATAGACAGAAACGCACCCATTATCTCCACCGAAGACATAAATGGCATCCCTATAAGCCACGACAGTATGTTTGCTGCGTCTGCAACACGACAGGACAGAGGTTAGATGTGACGGGACATGAGCCCCGGGCGGTGGCCGGGTCAACTGGCGGCCTCGTCACCTGGCCCCGACGAACTCGTCGCATGGTGGGAGTTGCCCCCAGCGGTGGACGGTTTCGAAGGGCCCGAAGTTCAGGGTCAGGTACTCGACGCTGTCGGAGCAGCTATGGTCAAACTCGACGCTCGGAGCGACTTTCGACCGGCACGACATGGCTCCTGGTAACCATGACATTCGAGGCCGGCACAGCGCAGGTCAGAAATACCACTTGGTCCTACGCGTACGCAAACCAGCTAGTTAAATAAAATAGATTTCACTAAGTATTCTGACACGAGTGAGGTGCACGGCGCTGTCACGGGAGCCGGGGGGTTAGCAGGCATGCTACCCAACTGGCTAAAGTCTAGCTAGCCATTCACCAAAAAACCAAAACAAACGACAAAAGCCATGAGCGAAACGATGCGCGCCAGGCAGACACCAACTTAACTCGCTTCAGGGAAGCAAAACCAAAGACCTAAACTTGTAGTAACTAGGCGGATGAACGTACTACATAATCAAACCATCCTGTCAGAATAACAGATTTGGGAGAAGCGAAAACTGCACGCAGAACAGAACGAAACCATCACAGCGTCGTCCCGTGACTAAAAGGTTGATGGGTATTGTAGTCTATTTTCTGTTCCATTATGGGTATTTTGAGAGCCAAAAGAACAACATTTCCCATAAACAACTGGGCGTAGTTTCGACGCCTTACACGGCAGAATAACAATAGCGCTAATCATGGGACAAGTTTTTCTCTTGGCTCAAATAATGTATTCACTTTCCATATAACGTGATGCATTTCTAAATAAGAGAAGTCACATACCTGTTGCTTTACAGTTTTTCCTGAAATGCTAAAATATTAACCCCAATTCCAAAACTGTCTACTGCCAGAACTCAATTATTGAATCAATCGTTTGACGAACCCATAAGTAATGATCACCTAGTCTGGCACAATTTACAGATTTGATTAACCATCTTTGCAAAACTCTAAACATTCTCACTCAACAAAACATTTTCTAGATTTTTTAGCTTAAGTTAATCAACCCAGATAACGGAGAAATCTGGCTTCGTGCAACATCCTCATGGGCTGCAAAAAACAATTACCACACAAATGTCGTCATTAACACAAAGTAGGCAGGTTTACATCCAGGAGGTTTCATGCGCAAAAAAACTTTGACGATAACAAGTGAGCAATAGACACATCGTTTGACGCTAAAAATTTCCAAATGTCGACACAAACTTTTTCCGTTTATTTTTAGCGGATAGTCTTCGTCGACACTTTACGTTTAGCGAAAAGATATGGTGGACACCTTTTTATGAAAAAAGTGGCAGTTACGCGAAAGTTTTGACAAGTCACATGCCTTTCCTAAAGTAAACACAAACATCCACACGGCGTAAATATAGCAGTGGACTGTTGCCTTGCTGACACCGAATGATTCTCCCACTACTGTACACGTCTCGGTGCAGATTTCGGCACAACACCTGCTTGTACAGAGCAAAGGCGATGCGCTTTCGACTTGCAACTGGCGGTCGCCTGGCTGCCTATTACTGGCCCACTATAAGGTCCTATATACACTCAACAAAAATATAAACGCAACACCTTTGTTTCTGCTCCGATATTTCATGAGATGGACTTAAAGATCTAAAATTCATTCCAGATACACAATATTACCATTTCTCTCAAACATTGTTCACA
>JABFEB020000040.1:30734541-30746570 GCA_019775895.2 Stomatorhinus ivindoensis
GTCGAATTATGACTTCTTGTGATAGTATTGATGTGTGAATTCAGAAAATACAAATACACTACGTAAAACCAGCCTTTAATGTATTTTGACCGTTTATTTTCATTACGTTCTCACGTCAAAACCAGACGTCCTCATGACTCCAAAAGCGACTCATATTATACATCCTGATTTGTGAAAAAATTCACAACTGATAATTTGTCCATATATCCCGCGTAAACCCATAAAAAACACATTGAAAAACGCGCGTTTTAATGAGTACCGGACAGATATAGTTCTTAAGGTGGACCAACGTACAATATAGCCTATATACACACATTTTTATAATTCCATTCATCATACATGCATGTAAACTGGTTAAAACTGACCAAGATGACTTGTGATAGTCAAACAATGACCTCTCACACCTTCATATACCCCTCAGACACTAACATTGCAAACATTGTTAAAGCTTTCACAAGTCATATTTTAAGAGTTATGACTGATTAAAGGCTCTAAAAATTACCAAAATGACCTCAGACTGACCAAACCAAAGATTTCACACCTTCTTCTACCCTTTAAGGACTCACAAGTAATTATTATTATGAGTGATTAAAATACAGTAGTATTTATGGCGGATCAAGGTCTCAAACTAGGTGCATTTAAAGGGGTTAAAATGACCAAAATGCCCTTTGACTGACCAAATCAAAACTTTCACACCGTCATCTACCTTTCAACAACTCATACTTATTTGTGAAAGTTTTCACAAATTTGACGGAAGCTAATTTTAAACTTAGCCAGTTTAATGTGGGGTCTTCAAAACCAGTGTTGCTGGAATATTCTGTGCACTTTTCAATCTTATTATAATTCTGCTCTGACTTTTGTTGAGTGTGTTACATCAAATTATAACTTTGCATATAATTACAAAATACAACTAAACTGGTCCGTACAACTGTTGAAAATCTTTTCTTTGTACTTTTGTCAGTTAAATAAAAGTTCACATGAATTAACATGACCCGTTTTTGTTTTTATTGCATTTTAGAAAATATTCCAACTTTTCTGGAAATGGGGTTTGTATTTCACCACTGGAATGCCATCCAGTACAATCTATAGAAATCAAGTGCTTACAGTCACAACACCAACAATTACCACAGTTTCAGTTTGAAGAGAAGTGGGACAAATCAAGTTGTGTATTGGTTAAAAATGGGACACATTATTTTCCTTTTCATTAAAGGAAGGATGACATCTCTGCCAGCAATTTCACTAACAAACATCGGCAAAGCAGTCAAAAATAGTAACAAACCTCACTATCCGCCTTTCTAGTGTTATGTCCTGCAACAAACGTTTTTTGTTTAAATAAAAAAGGTTTATTTTTCTATATTATTTAGTTACTGTATTTATATTAGATTTCAGATTGCAGTCCATTAAATATGTCAATCTTTTTCATGTTCTTACTCTGATGAAGGTAATTTCTAAGGAATTATTAAGGAAGAAAGGAGCCTTGAAGCAGGGAAATAAATATCAGGGTTAGGTACTCGACGATATCAGCTGATATGAAAAATATTGCTGTGGTTAAATATTCTGCAATGGGTTGCGCCCCATCCATGGTTGTTCCCCACCTTGTGCCCATAGTCTCCAGTATAGGCTCTGGATCCCCCATGACCCTGAATTGGACAGGCATTTTCAGAAAATGAATGGATGGATCAATCAATGATAAAATATTTTTGCCATGTTGCCCTCAGCAAATATATTTATGCAATAAGTTTCACCAAAAAGCAAAAGCGAATGTTATTGCATTATTAAATACTTTGGTGTAGCTACCAGACACAGTGACAGTACAATGAACAAACAATATGTAGTCAAAGTTTTGGAGAAAAAAAAAACAAGAAAGGGTTTACTGGATGTATGCCCCTCACTCTGACTGCTACACACACTGCCTACTGTGTTCGCCACCCTAAAAACTCACGCGCCGCATAATAGGCACATTCACTCACATTATTTATTACAAATAGCATGAAGCACTACACATAGCATTGCGGTACAACACGATACATGCTAACTACACCACACTATTTACATTATTCGCACCTGGCATCAGTTCAGCATGCATGCCACAGCACTGCGTGATAGGTACCCCTTGCTACAATACACTGATAAGTTTAAAGGAACGTCTCAAATGTTCATGAAGTATAAAATTTTAAAAAGAAGTGATTTGATGTAGAAGCATATCTAATTAATTGTGAGATTGTTTGTTTCCTCAGATGATAAGACAAAACACTCATTAAAAAAGCTTTGACCCCCCCCCCCTCCCCCTAGCACCCTATCCTTTGCAGTAACTTTTTGGGTTGCCAAATATGGTAAACATAAACATTACATATTTTTTATGTATCGTTGTATAGAGACATTTTTGATAAGCAACATTTTTTACTATATTGTTGTTCAGTTGGTTTCCAATTTTGCAACCTGCTAGTGACCGTATCCACATTAAGCATGTAACTCCAGAACAGGAAGTGACAAAGTTTTTCATTTTTTGCTGTAATGTGTAATCAGGCCCATAGCCAGAATTTTTTAAATGCCAAGGTCATAAACGTTAGCCCATCCTAGGTGTGCCCTATAATGGAATGTGCTTATTGGAGTTGCAGAAAAATATACTGAGGACTTGAGTCCTGAGTCCTCAAAGGTAGGTGGGGACATGTGTGTAATGCTCAGTAATACTGACCGGCTTTGTGTGTCATCTGAAAGCAGTGTTTGGTTTTGTGCAAAGATGATAGGTTTGAGTATATTGTTTGATTTGCATCACAAATTAAGAATCTCATAGCGCTAAATAACATTTACATAGTTTTAAGTGGGTTTCCAATAAATCTTTGATATGAAACTGAAATAAAGTTACGCTGATGTCAACCTTGTTTTTCTTTAGGATCAAGTGGCCTGGAGCTATTGTCATAGCTAGTTTGCTGCAACATGAATGTTTGAATATTAAAATTAGTTTTTTGAATCATTATGTATTTGTATCACACATGACATCTATCCGATAATATAAAATAAATATTTGGTAACACTTTAATTGAGGGGGGCACAAATAACTGAATATCTGAAGAACAAACGATCAACTAATAAAGCTCCTGCAGTCATCTCCAGAATTATTGGCACCCTTCACGAAAATGAGCTAAAATTAATAATTAAAATAGAACTACACATGTAATAGGTGATTTGTTGGGGTTAAACAAATGGGTAAGCCTCATACTTTTATTTTCAAACTGATTTTTGGAACAAAATAAAGATTTCCTTTAGTAAGAGTAATTTTTTATGGTGGACTACTCCCAACTATTGACTGTCAAATGATTCTTTATGAACCATTCACTGTATTTTCTGACCCCACTAGATGGTGCTTTTTATAAAAAAAATGTCCCAAAGTAAACCAAGAGCAACATCTAATGATGTCAGAAAATACATTAAATGGATCATTAAGCATCATTTTGGCTATCACTACTCCCAACTATCATCTATGAGCAAATTAGTGAGTTTGACAGTATTGGTTGATGCAGTTACTGGACAATTTCCTTGATACTCACAAGATCCAGGGTATGTTTATAATACGATTTATTACTGTATTATTATTTCTTATTTACAATGCATATAATTAGATAATTGGCCTCACATATCACTATTTGTTATTTAATTAATTTTGAGGAATTTTACACATAAACATCTGACACCCTAAACCTACAGCCACTTCTACATCGAGGTTTACAGTAAGTGCAGAGCAGTACTACTGAGAATATCAGTTTGTAAGTTGTTTTAATTACGCTTGAATACTATTATAGCCTAGTTGGGATATGCATATCTCGGCATGCTTGCAGCAGTGCACAAAGCCCCTTTGTATGTCTTGTTGTAAATAGCAGTGTGTATTTGATGGTGTAAAAGCTTGTTGAGCTTCAAGTATGGCATGTACCCGTACCTGTGTTGTATGTGTAATCCTGACATGCTGTAGAATTGTGTAATGAATTACCGTGTGCCTTCCCGTCTAGTGTGTAACCTCCCCTTGTTTTGCCTGCCATTTTGGTCAGAGCCTTGATGTTGCTTATTGTGCAGTCCTTTTAAGGACTGAATTAAAGAGCAAACCTTAAACCGTGAAACAATCTCGCCTTCCTTGCTGCCCCCACATTGCCTGGATACCACATTGGTGTCAGGAGTGGGACTCCAGTGACCCCAGTGGCACTGCTGGAACAGGCTCTCCTCAATAAGTCTGCTCCAGCCTGGCAGACTAACAGGCAGCGATAAAGGAGCGGAGAGGGAGAGACAGTGGTTTTGTTTCAAGGCTGGCCCAGAAGAAGCTTGTTTGCTGGGGTTGTGGGGAGAGGGGATACATGTCTGCCCAACATCTCTGCCCAAAATGCCCACCCTAAACCAGCCAGCAGACAGATAAAGAGCAGAAGAGAGAAACCCGTACAAGAAGCCCCAGACCCGTGCAATACATCCTGTAGCTGCCCCTGCCAGCCTGCTGGACCCCTGTCCAAGACGCTGGTGACAAGGAAGGACAAGGACTCCCAGGGTCACAGACAACTTACCGGCCAGCCAAGGCTCCAGGCCCACCAGTGGTGAGGAACCATGCTGCGACCTTCATGGCCGCAATCGCTCTCACAGGAGGCAGCAGGCTGAGGCTGCGGAGGGAGCAGCTCATCCACGATGAGGCGTGCCGTGCCATGGAGGCCAAGCTGGTTTGAGAGCGATGCGAGCTGGACAAGCAGCAGGCATAGCATGAGCAGGAAGAAGAGCGGGCCAGCTGGGAGCAAGAGTGCAACAGTTAGAGGAGGCAGCTTGAGGCAGCGGGGGTGGCGCTGCTGGGCCACAAAGAGGCGTGTCACACCTTAGAGGACCAGCTGCCACAGGAGTGCTGCAAGCTCGTTGAGGACAAGGAATGACTACGGGAGGACCTGGATGCAGGGGCAATGCAGGATAGAGCGGTCGCGAAAGCAGGTGGCCTGCTGTAGGTGAAAGCGCGATCTGGAGAAGCAGGAGACCGAGGCCACAGAGAACGCGCCGCTTGACCACGAGGAAGTGTGCCGTGCTCTGGAAGCCCAGCTGGCCGCGAAGCACCATGAGCTAAAGGAGCAGAGCAGCCGGTGCCAATGGGACCCGGAGTGGGTGCCTGAGGCCGCCCGAGGGGCGCAAGAGGGGCGCAAGAGGGGCAGCAGGCTTCCTCAGTGCTGCGTAAGGCAAAGGGTCTGCGCCTGTTCCAACAGGGCTATTGTCATATTTTCCACCACATGCTGACTTGTCCACTTCATCGCAATGACTTATTCTTCAGTAAATTAATATGTAGATGTATATTAATAACTTTTACTCAATACAGATTTTACTCAATACATATAAAATTTGTCTGAAACTATAAATAAGGCTGACTTGGTATTGCTAAATAAACATACTGTACTTTTGGTGGGATGGAACAGTGGTTAGTACTCTTGCCTCCCACCTCATCAACCTGGGTCTCTGCTCTGGTTTCATTTGTGCGCATGTCTTCCCCATGTCATTGTGGGGTTTCCTCTGGGTTTTCTGGCTCCCCCCACAGTTCAAAAACACACTAAAATGAACAGGAGTTGCCATATCGTCTGTGTGTGAATGGTATGTGTGCCCTGCAATGGATTTGGCACCCTGTCCTGGGATATTCCTTGCTTTGCACCCATAGATTCCATAACAGGCTCTGGACCACCGGGAAACTGCATATGACAAGCTGGTATGGAAGATGGATGGATGAATGGTTCTTGTGGTAACTGTTACCTATTCTAAGGGTTGGTGTTACAGTGTCAGGTTGTTCCAGTGTATTGGAATTTGGAGTGACTTCACCACCATATCCAGGCATTGCTGATCTACAGCAAAGTCCATATTGATATGTCAGGTTTATTTTAAGAAGAAGGCTTTATGGAAGAACTTATAATATTTAAAGTTTAGACTGACAAAATAATTATGACAAAGCTATTAGGAAAAAATATCATCAGCTGTCATCATCATGCCACATAAGCACCCAGCAGTTTGTTGTACACACAGGTGAATTGATTACAGCAGATGTTATTATACAGGAGCAGAGCTGGTGACATGTTTAGATCTTACTAATAGGTTAAATGATGTATATGTGTGACTTCACACCCTAAAAAGCGATGGATCCCATTTCAGTTTGCACCTTGCAGTCATGTCAGGCTGAATAGTTTATCTGTATTTTTCAAAAAGGTCAAAGAAAAACGTTTATTGTGTTTTGTAAGATAATTTGAAGTGTATCTGTGACATTGTTAGGCAAAAATACTGCATATTTCCAACATATTGTTATTTACAGCAATTTTAACAGATTTCCTCTCCGATGATGAATCTATTTATGAAAGAAATGCTTCTACAATATCTAAGGTGCGTAGGATTGCTGTGTCTGCCAGTCAGTGAATGACAAAACACATTAATAGATTTTTTTGTGCCAATTCTGGCTTACCTCATGCATCTCTTCCATCTTCCCCCAGTGCTCTAGAGCCAAGCTTTGCTGCTCACTTTAGATATCTGGCCTAAAAAGTGATGTGATGGTGTTGAGTTTGGCAACAGTGGATTATTCTATCTAGGTTTATTTGATCTTTGAAGACCAAACCACCATGATTATACAACAAGCCAATATGTTAAATAATATATTTGAATGTATCAATAAAAGTATAATGCATATTTCGTTATTTTACTTTTTAATAGGTATTTATGTAGTCATTCTCTGCTTGTTAAGCATGATTGCCTGTAAGAACAATGATCACCTTCTGAACAGAGGATTGTTAAAATGGAATTTCCCTTTTAATAATATACAATATTTCTGCATCCAGGTATACCTGTGTGGTATAGATATCAAGGTAGGCAAAAATTATAGTATGGCTAACTCTAAAGAGTGCCTGTAGTCCTCAGAAATTTTTGGAATGAGATGAGCATGCTGGATTTAATATTTACCTATTCCTCTGTTATATAGCAAATATAACTAAATAATCATTGGCATTGATATTGAAATAAAACACGGCAAAAGTGGCTGGACTTTTCAAATTTACAAATCTACTTTTGGATCATTTCGGAAAGTAAAATATTTTTAGCAGTCAGTTTAGAGAGGAGGTTGGGAGAGAATTCAAACACAGTTTACTCTCTTCGTTTCTATTCCATATGAATTTACACGCGATATGAATATTATGAGATGTTCATTGGTAACATGCAATCTACACACATACATACACACACACACAAACACAAATATATATTATAATATATAATTGACATTTATTTACTTCATATAGTTACCAGGTAACTAAGAGATTGTACCTATAATAACTGTGAAGACATCCTTATAAACACAACATATTTTCAAATGTGCCTTTATTTTGCAGACTTTAAAAGCTTTCTTCTATGTATGTATTCCACATTGTAGAATTTGTTGTGCTCCAAGGTTCCTCATGAATGAATAGAACTCCTCTAAGCTCTCTGCGCTGAATTTTTAAAACGGTTACCATGAATTAAGTATGTCTCTCTGTGCTGTGTATCATATCTTAATTGCTACAAATTGACTTAAATTGTTGTCCGTCATATCCTTTGTCCTATACTGTGCTGAAAAGGCCACACATTTACATGGATTTAACTGAACTAAAGTCAAAGTCAGGCTGATTTAAAGTAAGACAAAGCAATTTACTTAACTTATTCCAGCTAGTTAATATCTGAGTATTTCATTGTCATCGGTGCTGAGTGTTGGCATCAAGGAAAGTAGTTCAATGGGTTACTTGTTATATCAAATGCAAAGAAATGACATGCTGCTTGTGATTTTTATTGATAGGATATTGAGCCACAGCTGTAGTTGGAAAGAGTTCAGGCCAGTCTGCCCATAGGTATGGAGTTTAAGTACCTTAGGATCTTGTTCACGAATGATGGTAAGAGGGAACATGAGACTAACAGGTCGATCAGTTCACTGACTGCAGTTAAGCATGGTGGTGAAATGGAATAAGGAACAAGGTCACCCGTTCGGGCAGCCAAAATGAGGTTTCTTCTCAGGCTGAGGAGTTTAGAGAGGGATCACAGAATAGAGCCTCCGATTCTTCAGAAACTGAGGGTTTTCATCTCGTAGCTGGCTTGGGATCATCTAGAGATCCCCAATAACGAGACAGAGATTAACACCATGATGCCACTGCAACCCACACCAAGCAAAAGTGGCAGGGAGAGCAGTTGAGATGAATAATCACGTTATTTGACAGAGAAGAAAGTTCTGTTCTTACAGATAGAGTAATATGCTGTAAATGTTCACTAACACTGTAAGATTCAAGAGGTAATTATTTTACAGTGAATTGAACATAATGGCTGTATAAAGTGGAGATTCTCCACTTTAAGCAGTTTTTAAAGAAACTATCTTGAGATTGACATTTCAGGGTTTTTCCAAGCATATTTTTTTGCAAAATGCCTACGGGATGCCAACTGACTATTTCATTGTCATCAGTAATCTGTTTCGATATGACGTATCCGCAAAAACAACAATGGCGAAATGTTCAGTAGGTCATCCTTCTTCCGACATAATGTTATGTGTAGATCTAATATTCACAGAGCTGCGGCATAATGGCTGCATGAAGCAGAAGGTCACAGTTTTTGCCATGACATAAGGAAGAAATATCTTCACACTGACTATTTTTCTGGTTTTCCAAGCACCTATAGAATAAATAGTATTGAGCAAACAGCATTCCTGACACAATTGTATCAGAATAAATTAGGTGGTGTACTGATGTTCACTGTCAACAAGTCCATAAAAGTCATCATTGTATGCAGCAAATAATGGCTGAAAAAGGCATGTATCTCCACTGGGAAGAGTATAAGTTACTCAAGGTCTGATTCTGAGTTTCACTGTTTTAAGAGGGAGCTTGAAAACACCTTTCTTCATTAGCTGTTCTCATAATCTGCCTTTTCTTTCTGCTTGCCATCCATGTTGTTCCTACCAGTTGATAACATCTCTCACATAACCCCAGAGTCTGGTGATCCACAAGTTGACCCCCAGATTGGTCAGATACTGAAGCTCTGGTGTGAGCATCTTGCGGCAAAGCTTACGGTGCTTCTTGTCAATGTTCTTTTTCAGGTTGTACCCCATGATGGACTTCTCCCCAATTGGTTGCCATGGCTGCATGGCTGTCTCCTGGATGCTACCGGCCTCCACAGCCTGACCTCCTTCTATGCAGATGGCTGCCATTTCCTTATTTCTCCTCCTGAGCTCTTCCACGTCTTTGGCCATGCGCTGTCGCCCATAAACATCTACCTTTCTCCAAAAAGTTGCATTGAAATGCTGGTAGAGCTTCCAGTCAATGCCATTCCATGCCAGTGCCTGGGCCCTCAATTCTGGCTTCAGTCTGGACACCGTGGAGCCCTTTCGGGCATTGAGTTTGAAAAACAGCAAGTCATCCATCTCCCAGCAGAGAGTGTCCTTCAGCAGGATGAGTGACTCTTCAAAATATTCCACCAGCATCACCAACCGAAACCGTTCTCCAATGGACCGGATGCTCTCATCCACTCGTGGGTCATCCGGCTCCATTGTATTGTCAAACCCAAAGTCGAAGAAAAGCAAATTCTTGAGGTAGAAGGAGTTGTAGCCTTCGGGATCAAAGTAGTGCCAGGGGTCCTGAAGGAATTCAGCCAACTTGTCCTCTGCGGAGATCTTCCAGGTGAATGGCGCTAGGCGACCAAAGTAGTGGAAAGAGGACTCAAAGAGCTCTGCAGGATCCCGCAAGATGGAGACATAGGTGGTGTCAGAGGGCAGCAGCTTGACTACCTCAGGTTCATTAAAACGCATGTGGTTGCAAATGATGTTGAAACACATTCCGGGTCTGTAGTCCTTGACTTGTGACCGCTGGAAGAGTGAGGGGTAGAAGAAGTCATTGCGACTGTTAGGGAAGGCAAACTTCAGCCGGTGTTTCTCGCCGAAACGGAATAGGATGTTCAGGAGAGTGCTGCTGGCTGTTTTGTGGGTCTTCATAAACATGACATCCACCTTGGGTGTACAAGTGCCTGTCAGCGACAGGGAAATCTGGGAGCTGTTTGAAACTTGTAGGGTACGTGTTGGTCTATGTGCACAGGAGTAAGGGACTGGTACCCTAAAAATAAACAACAAAAATAACTAATGAACAAATCGATATATAAGGTTAACCTACAGCAATATGGCATAACAATGGATTTCAGAATAATAGAAATCAATTACCCTTGAGAAGGAAAACCCTGTGACTATCTTAAGAGGTATGCCTGTTAAGAAATTAGATAATGCTACATATTTATTGTTATAAAACATCTATCACTAATAAGGACAAAGTTATGGAAAGAAGATGTAGCTGAGAATCTACCCTAGTGATTGTAGACTTACTCTTGGAGATTGAGTTGAACCTGAGGAGCAGAGAGGCAATAAAGGAGAATCATACAGCTGGTCAGCAGGGTCCCAAGAACCAGTCCTTTGCAAATAGACCTCCACTGCCTTCCCTGCTTCCCTATCATGATCCCAGCTTAGCAGTTTTCTGAAAGAGAACAGTCGCTGGATTAGATGATGTGGTGTTTTTTCTGTACCTGTACGGAACTGTACTGTTTCTTGACCTGTACTAGAGCTTAAATTGCCATTTGTAGGCAGGACAGTCATAGCTCATTGCTGATATTTGAATGTCATGTGTATTATGTAAAAAAAGGAAAGAAACTGCATCATTTCCACCCATACATCTTTCAACCACTTGATCTGATCAGGGTATATATATATATAGACACACACCTTGTTCTTAATTCCATGCACTTATGTGGATTGGCCTTTCTAAACTGCCTCTTGTGTGATTGTTTGCATGTGATGAACTAAGCGTTTGCCCCTGGCTTGAACCCAAAGCTGACTGGAATTGGTTCTACCCCCAGGCCTCTACACTACATTGTTTGAACATGGGGACAAAAACTGAGCATGTGTCTTGTTTGAATTCCCATCATTCCTCCTAGCACTAAAAACACATGTACTGGCTATAGTGCTGACTCACCTGGACCCAGATTGAGGTCATCTGTTTTCTAGCTGTCTATCTGTTGTATCTGTCTGTCTGCCTGCAATTTTCTTCATTGTCCTCTTGTGCCCAATTATTTGGGACTGTACTTTGCTGCTCTGTCAAATTACTAACCCTCCCGTGACTGGACTTCCTGTGCTCCCCCCTGACGCACACAATAGTGTGTATGGAAAAAGACCCGACCAGCTTCCATTGGTTTGTTACTGCTAATTTTATTTATATTTATAGAAAGGATATGCAAATATCATGTTCAGCGTTCAATGCGTATATGTTTTGCCACACCTTCCAAACTGATGAACCCTGAAGAATCCATAGTGGTGATCCAGACCTGAAACCCAAACTGAATGGCTCCAGTGTGTCAGCAGCCTGATTGGTATATGTGGTACCTTTTAATGAAGTCACCAAGAGACTGCAGGCCATGTAAGTGATGCAGGTACTTCAAGGGGGTGTGCCGTATCAGTGGTACATCAGTGGGGCTAAGGAGTGACTGCAGATCATGGTCCCTGAGACTGTCAGCTGATCCACAGCTTTGTGGGGTTGGACCTTGGAAAAAACTCACAGAGCACTTCTGCTGGGACCCACCCAACAGACCCAGGCTAATGTGGAGCAGTTCTGCCAATGGTGCAATTTGTGTACCTTCAAGAAGAGACCACTGGGCCAGTCAAGAATATCAGTTGAACAGCTCCAGACTGAGGTACCTATGGAGAAGGTGAAAGATCTTAAGACCATTTCAAGGGAACTAATATGTCATTGTAGTATGTATATATATCATATAGACTATTTCATCATATACACTCCAGAACCTGGAAGTACTGATGGTTACCAACCACCTGAGAGTGAGGATATTTATCTGGTTTGTGAAGGGTCCCTGCCTGGTGTTGGACTGCCTGTCAAACATCTTTTGCAGAGTTCAGCAGTAAGGGACTGTACTCAATCGCATGCTGATAGATATATTTGGCCTGACATTTAAACACATTAAGCTGCTACCTTTATTAAAGCAAAGAG
>JABFEB020000040.1:30758997-30769511 GCA_019775895.2 Stomatorhinus ivindoensis
GGCCAGGGACAGAGCTTGCTCCATTACCCCCTCCACAGGAAAGCGGTCAGGTTCTGCCTCCTCTTCCTCGACAGTGGCGATGACCCTCGACAGACTGGCACTCAGCGCTGAGAGTTTCTGCGAAGAGCACAGTGTCACACCGCAGTGTCGACTCCTGCCGCTACCCCAATGCTCAGTCAGATACTTGTCAGAGTGCAAACACACGCACATCACACCAATCGAGCGCCAGCAAGCATGAAGAGACCCATCAGATTAATCGGGGTTTTTAAACATTTAAGCGTTTCTCCTGCAGCATTAGCACACACGCCTCCATTACCTCCAAGTAGCTCTCGGAGTCCATGGCGTAATCCTCCTCGTGTTCAGCCTTCAGCTCCACCTCAGCCTTACTGTCCAGCTGCAAGGAGAGAACCATCAAGACGCACCCGGGACCTAAACATCCCCATCCACGACTCAGGGTGCGAGAGCGCCACACCATACCTTGGGGGGATAGACCAGGTTCAGAGTTTGGTAAAGGCGGAAGTTGACAAAGCCCAGGAGGGTGGTGTAGAACTCCGTGAAGGTGGCCATTACCCTGTAATCCACATCCGTCGGGTGCTAAGAGCAAAAGAGATGCAAAGATAAAATAATGGATTCTGGCAGCGGTATCAGTATGGATTCTGGCAGCGGTATTTTTCTGTCATGCCCCCTGTTGGAAGCGGTTGACCTTTCATGCCCCCCCACCCATGTACACACCCAATCATACCGTTTTTTGGACCCGTCATTATGTATTATATATTAGGTATTACAAATGTGTGCCGTGTGTCTGTGTGGGTGTCCGTCCACATTTTACTTATCGTTTCTTTTGCTGTCTGAAAGGAAAAAAAACCCAAAGGCACCGTTTGCTATTGCTCCCACATGGAACATGTACATCCAGGGGCATACTGCAGAAACTCTCATTGCCACGCTGTGCTCAGGTTCTGCTTCCCTTTAGCACACTCTCATACCGGGGTTTTGTTGCGCTTTGCGCCACCCCTACAGTCGCACTGGATTATGGGATATAATTTAACATTGATTCTGGGGACTTCTATGCCAGAGCTTCTGAAACAGTCTATTTTTTAAATCATTATCTGTTACATAGACGTTTACACACGGCAGTTCCTGTAAATATACGTTTACCTAAATAAAGGCTTTACAGAAGCTTGTAGAAGGTAGCCAATGCTCGCAAAGCGGCTGCTCAGGAGGGGGAGCCAGGAAACTGAATTACACTGGGGTGGACAGACAGCTGACACACGACAGACACACACTCACGTTATGGGCAAACTGGAATGGAACCACCCAGGTAACAGTCTGGCCAAGGACCTCTGCTTGGTAGTAAATTCCCTTGATGGAGAGGAACACCTAACCCAACAAAAATGTATGTAATTTCATAAATATAATGTTTTTGTAAATATCGTTTAAAAAATAACACAGAGCAACAGTGGAGAAAGGATGAGGGATCTCAATATGTTATAAAAGAAAATATCAACTCACAAAAGCAAATAAATACATTTACAGAGAACAGCTTAGTGCATACATCGATCTGATCACATTCTAAATTTACATCGCGAGATCGAGCATGCAGACACACGCCTGTCTGCTGATGCGGGCTGCCCACCTTCCTCAGAGAGCGAGACATGACAACGTAGTTCATCCACTCTACAGACAGGCGGCGGCACAGCTGGATGGTTTGGACGTGGCACTTCCCTGTGCGGGCGAAGGTCGAGAACAGGAAGCACATGGAGAGGGCGTCATCCAGGTCACGGAGCGCATCAATGAAGGTAGGGTACCTGACACACAAGTCCACACGTCAACAGAAGCACTACTACTACTTCGTGTAGTGCTACCTAGTAACTAAAGTGAGAGGACGCCCTCTGTTGGTCAATTTTAGCCAACCAACAAGACTAACCTTTCCTTCACAATGTGGTCAAGTTTGTAGACAGGTTTGTTTTCCCTTAACCTCTGAACTCCTCCCCATTCTGATTTCCCATAAGCTTTCCGCAGCTTCCGGACAAAGACCTGATGAGACGCAGAAGAAAAAGGAGTATCATCACACTTGCTGAATATTCAGAACTGCAATAATATAAGAAATAAGTTATCTTTTCAGGCTGTTTATGATACAATGATACCACCTGGACATCTGTAAGCTGCACAAGGCTTATTATGAATACGTGTTCAGAGCAGAGCAGTGAAGGAAATAAAACAGTATACAGTCAACACACCTTATACTCCCTAAACTTTGCCACAATGGGCTCATGCAGTAGGAAGCGGATGTCTTTGACCAAGTAAAAGGTGCGCGGGGCGGTAGACCCCTTGTTGACTTTCTTCTTGCGTTTCGGCTCATGGGGGTAGATGCCCTTCAGGATACAGAGGCGCCTGGGAAGAGAGCCAGCGACAACAATGCCTGAAACATCACATGGCCATTTTATTAGCTTTATCTAACAGACAGTCTGGCTACGACAAGGCCTCTTTTAAAAAGCTATTCATTCAGCGTGATGTCACAAACACACAAACATCCATGTGCCTGTACAATGACAAACTGATGTCAGACGGATAGTATTTACCTGAAATCAGCCAAGCTTAGCTGCAGCTTCTTACGAGCCTTGTTCCTGGTGACGTAGTTGGTGGCTGATCCACTTTCGTACTGCGGAAAAAATATTTATACGTATATAGCCGACGCTATATCCAAACTGAAGTACATTTGAGTAGGATCAATAATTAGAATTACGGGCCCAACGGTGACATAACTCGCGATTTAAACTGGCGACATTCCGAAGTCAGAAACCTAACCCAATGAGCAAGATACCGCCCCCAAAAACGCCGATACACGGATATTTATACCCGCACATCTTGAACTTTTACACGAGCTGTCAACTAACAGTGTGTTCTGTCACACTAGTAACGTAATGGTGTTCTGTCAAATGAAACGGAGCTCTGTGGGATATTGCTGAAGCTAGCCAACTAAAAAGCTATTGTGAATTATACTCAAGTAGAGGCAAACAATACTTAAAAAGACCTGTCCATGCTGATAATGTACACATGGATATCGTATATCCAAACCACACGAAATGATCGCAATACCGCAGTCAGATGGAAGTTTCAAAATGTTTGCAAAGAGACCTGGCGAACTTCGGCCTTCGGTTTTGCAAAAACACTGCTTCACTAAACATGTACTATCTCAGTCATGTAAAGAAACACACGGCGTTTGGAAATTTAACATCAAGGCGCTTACATTACCTTCTTTTTCTGTAAACCACCCATTATACTCTTCTTTCAATATCTTAGCAAAACCGCAACAACAACGTTAGCCCAGCCTGCTTACACCAGAGTACGGTCTCCACTCACACACGTGTTAGGTGAGCTGTGCCAGTAGGACCCAAAGGTTGAAGGCTGCCTACACATATGCCTGATTATAAATAATAAAAGTTTCAATACCGTTCCTTTTGATACTTTTCGAGACTTGCGACTTTTCAGCTAAAATATATTCACAGCTCTATTTATCTACAGGGATATCTCCTATTGTGTTTCAAGTAAACGACTAAGAATTCAGTATCTAATTAAATAAATAAATGCATAAAGCAAGTTTTTGAATCATTAATACTATAAGTGTGAACGATCTGTTTATTCTGACTGGAAATACATTTTATTGGAATTTCGAATGAAATTGAATTTATACATTATTCACCAGAATGATATTGTTGTATCACTTGACCTGGCCACCTGACCTAAACACTGTAGAGATGGTTTGGGAGGAGTCTGATCAGACAGTGAAGGAGAAGCAGCCAGTGGGCTCAGTATATATGTGGGAGCTCCTTCAGCACAGCTGGAACAGCATCCCAGGAGGCCACCTCAGGACTAGCTTAGAGGGGACAGTAGGGGCAGCCAATCCCTGGAGGAATAGGGGTTAAGAGCCTTGCTAAGGAGTCCAATGGTGGCATCACTCTGCCGGCCCAGTGGTTTGGGGGTGGGTCCCAACCCACAGAACTACCCCCCCCCCCCTCACACCCACAACAAATACATGTTCTTGTTTAATACTTTTTTGCTTTGTGCAATATTTCGTACATTATTTTATAGTTTTGATGTCTTTATACTTGTTCTAAAATGTAGAGAACAGTACAGATAAACCTTTCTGTGGGTAGGTGTGTCCAGACTTTTAACTGGTACTGTAAATCTATAATTATACATTGTGTTGTGTACATTCAGAATGAATATATTTGCAGCAGAATAAACATATAATTGTAGTATAAACACTAGAATATTTTTTTAGATTTTTTTTTTTAAGTATTTTAAGTTTTGTGTCAGTGACTGACAGCATTACATGAAAGTAGGCTATTTCTGAAAGCAAGACGTCAGTCTGATCTGATCTAGGAGGAAATACTCCTAAAAGTTTTCTGAAATATTGGATCTTGTAAAAGAAATCAACATGCTGACATTTTTTATCCAAAGTGTTATGAATTTGTACGGCTGGAGTTTACTGCAGAAGTTCATAATAATACAGCATAAAGCCTTCGGGAGTCTTTGACCTTTTGGGTGTGTGTGTCATTAACTGCTGCATAAGTAGAACTTGTAAAATGAGAAAACATATGACAACACTACTACCTTGTACAGAATAAGCAGTTATAGAAGGACTGGGTGGATGGATAAAGTAACACAACAAGGGCAATGGAACTTGACTATAATGCCATTTGTTGGGCGGTTCTTGTGATGTCATAGTGTAGCAGGAGGAGGTCTATGCAAATGTGGGTAAACTGGAGTGTGGATTCTTCAGAGTAAAAGACAGGGGCGGAGATTAAGATTTTGACCTGATGAGGCTGTGAGCACTGAAGAGAGGAGATCTGTAGTATCTGTGAGGACCACACATTATATACTTTATCTGCAAGAGGAGAGCCTCCATTACAGGAGGTTACCTAAGAATAATGGGCTTTCGAGACATTCTCAGGTCATGTTTCCTTGGCTTCTTTGAATATGAGACACCAAAGGTTATGGTGGTAAAAAATAGAACCCTTGGGCTCATCTACAGAGCTGTACATTTACTTGTGACAACCTATTTCATATGGTAAGCATTTGCAATATTTCTCATTTGCGATATTCATAATTGTATTGGCTTATAAGGCATTTGGATGTGATTGAAGACCATTGTTATATGATTATTTTTTAGCAAAGGCTCTATGTGGTTGCATCTTTTAAAGTAGTGCTAGAAATTGTTATATTTTTACTGTGCACAATGTTAGATGCTCTGTCAGGTTGCCTCAAAATGCAGTCAAAATTATGAACGTGTAAATTTATAATTTTGTTTTATTCTTCAGATCCCATGATGTGTAAAATCCATTTGTGTAGTTAATTTGGTTAAAGTCATGGTTAAAGTTTCTGCCTGCTGACCATTACAGACCATTACCATGTACTTTGAAACATGAAACCTGTAGGCGCATTTTGAGAAGGTTCCTGTTTTTCTAATGTCTTGCTGTAAGTCACGTTTGAAATCTCTACATGTTCTTTCATTGGCCTTCAGAAAAACCCTGAGAAAATGCCAAAAATTCTCTGATTGTGTTCATGTTGGTAGTTAATCCGCGTCATATTTTCATATGCCTTATGGAGTTAAGATACTGTACGAAAAGCAAAGGAAAAGTTGAGTTTTAGCGCTTCTCACTCAGATCAGATTTTAACTGATTTATCTTCTTATTAATGAATGCTTACAGTTGCCTGTGGGATCAAGAAAGTTTTTATCCGTCAGTCACCATGCATCCGCCCATCCATATATTCATCCATCCATCCATCCATCCATCCATCCATTAGTAATGACTACTGGGGCACTTCCAGCACTGTACCACCAACGGTAGCCTTTCCTTCTGCATTGTTATAATGCAGTTTTGCAGACACTTCCACCCGTAAGCAGCTGTCTGGGTCCATTGTCCCTGGCAGGTATGTCTTCATCAGCCAGAAAGCGTACCAGGAGAGCGAAACACGCCCAGAGAGCTCCGTCTACACAAAAATGAAGGGCACAGCATTACTGGGTGACATGGTACAGGACATGGTGGAGTATGTTCGACCCTCGGAGGTAAGAAAAAATATGCGAGGTAATGTTTTCTTTTGTGTCATATAGGTGTGTAGATCCACAGAATCGAGCTGTAAACCATCACTGAGAAAAGCAGGTACAGATGCCAGTGCTTTTCCCAGAATCCTGAATCGTTTTCATGGCCCTCTTCACCTTTCTCTGAGCATCATTGTTGTCCCTGTCACAACTATAAGTATGGGAACAGATTTTAAAATACATAGTCACCCTTAGGTTCAGTGGTTTGCCGACAAGGACATGTCAGCGCAGACAGCTGCAGACCATGAGGGGAAATGCAAGTATTTTAAGCTGATTATCAGTATATTAGTGTTTCAGAAATGGGCCATGTGGTTATTTTGCAGTTTCAGTCGTTTGCTGAGTTGAGAATCAGTCTCATGAGAATCAATAAAACAGGCGGTGGGAGCTGGGTTGGACCTAAATTTGGTCGCATTTGCAGCTTCCCTATCCCCCAAATGCAGGGTGGTGATGTCATCAGCACAATCCTGCGCAGAGAGGTTACACACGACCAGCAGCAGGGGGTGTGTGCAGAGGTAAGGGTTTTGTCCTGGGCCTGTATGAGGCTTCATTAATGCCCTTTCTATAGCTTTTAGGAATCCCCAAAGACACATTAATATATTAACATGGTCAGAGGTCCTGAGTGGGGGGTTGGGGTGTATTTTGGCATGTAGTCATGTTCCATATTGGTTCGGAACAGGACACTGTATTATATTTTTCAGCATGTCATGGGTTTCTAGGTTTAAAGGTTTAACAGTTTATTAAACAAGATTAGTTGAGGCTCCTTTTTAGCAGAGACTCCTAGAATTCAGTCCCTATAAGCCGGTGCATTAAGGTGCCTCTGGGAACCCCCCAAGTCCCCCCAAGTTACACATCACCCTGACCTCTGACTCCATTCACATTGATAAAACCTCTGAGAAATTCAAGACATTCAGTATTCATGGTGTTGTGAAAATGACGATACATTTACTCTGATTCGCTGATCAGTGATGATGTCATGCGCGTCATGTGGCCTGTGCTTTTCCAAATTGTTCACCGTTATTTTTACAGTAAAGGGTAAGCTCCTCCTTCCACTGTGTCAGATCTAATCCCAGAATTACTTTCTCGTATTACCTTACATGCATCCATCTTCCAACCAGTCATGCAATATAGGCCGTGAATTCTTGACTTTCCAAAAAATGTCAGACGTCAAAATGTTTCACTAAAAATATGAAAATTAGAACACAGGAATAGATCTGCTTGACATCACTGTAGTATCTCCTTGATGCCTTCAGTAATTGACACCTTTTTATCCAGCATTATTCTGTTCCCAAAGCCAACTGCACATCAGATTCGGACTGCAAGGCAGGAGAGGTTAACTTTGATGGCAACGGTAAGGCTAATGCATAAATTGTATAATGAAACCAAAAAAGATGCCATTAAATGTTGTCGTAATCTATATTTAGTTTTTTGCAGGACCAGGAACAGGACGCTGTATACCTTATTATAACCATACCTTTAAAACCTGCGAGATCAAGTCCTGGTGTCCTATTGAAGAATTTGCAGCTGTTAGGTTTGTTCTCCCTTTTGGGTGACGTTTGTTCCTTCTGATTTGCTTAACTTATTGTCACCTCTGGTCTGCAGTATCAGACCCATACAGAATATTCAGCTGCACCTTCTGCAAGTTCCCCTATTAGGTTATAGGTGCCAAGGGACTCCTCTGTTTACTCTGTGCTACAGAGAACCAGCCCTGGTGGAAGCCGTTAACTTCACAGTCTTCATCAAGAACACCATTCACTTCCCCAAATTTAAAGTGCTCAGGTAATAAATGAAACAAAATTACTAGGCTATATTTAATTGGTAGCTAGCTTCATTGTAATTCTAATTATCTGGGCCTGTAATGGAGATTATGAGTGTATGTTATGGTCTATGCCAGTGTTTCCCAAACCATTCCTCAGAGTCTCGCAGACTGTCCATGTTTTTGCTCCCTCCCAGGTCTCTGTTAAACAGTTGTTCAGCAAAATAGGGAAAATGTGGTCTGTCTGGGGGTCCCTGAGAACTGGGCTGCGAATCACTGGTCTACACCAATAGTTAAAATGCACTAGAGCTGTGATTTAAAAAAAATGATTTTGTCAGTGGATTAACATACTTTGTGCATTTGGTTCTTTACAGAAGCAGAGAATAGCTGTGTTTGCAATATTTTTTTTTTACGTTGTTATCTTGAGAAAACAAGATAATAATACAAAGATAAACAAAATGTAACGCTACTGCGCCTTCATGCCATGGGCAGCTACTCGTATATGTACTGCATCTAGAAGTATGCAACTTAATGCATGCATCTCTCTATTCAACGTTGAAACAGAGTGTTGTACCAGTGGGGTGCTTGTCATGTCCTGTCTGTATGATGCAACATGGTCCTGGGAAATGCTGTCATATGTTATGTCAGCACGTGCAGATGACATGATAATAAAGATACTGCATTAAAAAGGCATTAAAAATGTGATTGCAAACATGTCCATTCTCAGCTTCCGTAGTTCTTCAGTTAAGTTTACCATGTTTTAAAATGTTTAAACAAAAAAAACAACACATCCAACTACTCAGGGGCAACATCAAACCAAACAAAGCAAGGTACCTGAGCCGTTGCACCTACAACGAGGTGACCGATCCCTACTGCCCCGTCTTCCGGCTGGGCTACATCGCAGAACAGGCCAGGGAGAAATTCAGCGAGCTCTGCAGGACGGTAAACTGCCCACATATACACCATGCTAAGCATGTCGGCCGATCACAGGAGAGTTCACCAGATGTTCATATAAAAATATCATGCTTTCTATCATGCACTAAGAAGCTGCTATTATCATCATCATCATCATCATCATTATCATCAAAGTATGGGAATATATGTGCATTGAAACTGCATGTTGTCTTGTCAGGGAGGAGTGATTGGGGTCTTCATCAACTGGAAGTGTGACTTCGACATAGACCCCTCCAACTGCGTTCCCACCTATGCCTTCCGTCGTCTGGACCTCCGCAAGAACCTGCCGAGCTCTGGGTACAACTATAGGTGAGTGATTCCTCCTTTCCATTATCTTAGGCCAGCTGAGTAACTTTTACCATGACAGAGAATTTCTCAGCTGCCCAAGGTTGTAGCTAGACAGATGGGGCACGTACATGTTATTTATTTGTGACCTTGATCTTCAGGTTTGCAAAATATTACAGAAGGAATGGCAAGGAATTCCGTACTCTTATCAAAGCCTTTGGGATTCGTCTGGATGTCATCGTTCACGGGCACGTAAGTGTTTCCTTCTATAAAGACCAAAATAATACTCTAATACCTCACAAGTGTGTGAATAAAATGTGATTCTTTGCAGGCTGGGAAATTTAGCATCATTCCAACTATTATCAACATGGTCACCGCTTTGACATCAGTTGGAATCGTAAGTTTTGCTTTCAAGTTTATTAAACAGGGAGCGTTGACCTTACACATATTAGCTAGCAGAAATGTACTTTGGCGCAATTTCTCAGCATTATCTCAGCCTTTGTGACTCCCCCCCCCCCCCCAGTGTTCTGTCATTTGTGACTGGATTCTGCTCACGTTCATTGACAAGAATGAGGTCTACAGTGAAAGAAAGTTTGATGAGGTTAGGCGTTTTAAAATTGTTTTTAAATAATAGATATCATTAAATAATAGATTAGATAAATATTCTGTTGTTTCTTTTAAATGAGAAGCCAGAAATTACTTTACCCATATTTAGACATTATTGTTATGTTGATGGTAACAAAAATGTATAAACTTTTGCCTAAAAGGAAAAATATTAACCGTTTTTTAAATTAAACTATTTTTCTAGTTACCAGAAGCAGAAAATTTGTTCCAAATTCACACAGCCAGAGATACAATTGTAATATAGATATATGCCTATATTACTAGCAAACACTATTCTTAGATCATGTAATGTAGCTTTTGTCCTAGATAAACAGATTTTGAATATATTATAATTTGATTTCTCTGTAGGTCTCTGAAGAATCGCCTCCACCCACATTGACCGAGTTCACTCTCACAAGCTATGGCTCCACCCACTCTGACCTATCAGAAGGCGTGGCACTGTGACATCATCACTGTCAGCATTTTAGAGGGCACGTTTCACTGACCCAAAAAGAGCTTGCTGAGACCTTTCACTATAATCAAGATTCTAGACTCCAGCAAAGCCCAGCTCAGAGAAGCATTTCCTTATGCCTACAAAGATTAATGAAATTATTTTAAAGTTGGCTCTATTAAGTATTCTCATTTACTCGGAGGAAATTTTAAAAGCACCAAAAAAATAAATCCCTAAAAACACAGAGTTGAAGTGAAACATTCACATTTATCTATCAGTTCTTTACATCTAGAATTTACCATAAATATTTTTGGAACACTTTGCTTTATAGTATGGAAGCTGACCACATAAACTCGGAAAGATAA
>JABFEB020000040.1:30776016-30789937 GCA_019775895.2 Stomatorhinus ivindoensis
GGGGACTGATCACACCAGTGTTTGACACTTGCAGGCTGCCTGCTGAGGATCCCCACTATAAATGGTCCTGATTAGGGAGCAGAGAAAATATTTGTTTGATCTGGATGTGGAGTCCATCTAATAAGGAGGCCCAGTGGTTACTGCTCAGAAGGCCGTGTCAGTATCGTGAAAGTACAACCAGTTGGGGGCGCACTCACTGCAGGAAGACCTTCTTCATCATGTTGTGCAGGGTCCGGTGCAGTGCCGGGTCATACAGCAGCGAGCTGGGCGAGCACAGCCAGCGGTAGAAATGCACCACCTGGTTGTCGGCGTAAACGTTGTGGTACTGCGTGATCTCCCGCACCCAGCCAACTACCATGCTCTTCAGGATCCTGGGGATTGGAGGGCACAATGCGCATCAAGCCACAAGAGGGCGACTCTAACGACTGAGAAAAGCCTCCATTAGACCCGCAAAGTAAATGCAAAGGCTCCAGGGCAGAAAGAAAACCGTTCAAAGCTCGGTTTATTTCAGTGATTTCTTTTTTTTATTAATATTTTTAACTTACTTTGCTTTTATTTAGCCCCTTACATTAACAGCATCATAGCACTCATGCCTGCCATTACATCTCCATGCGAGCCAGACTGCAAGCTTCGCCCAAAGCTGCCCCCAGTCACCTGAAGGTGTTGGAGCAGAGGGCCGTCTCGTCGTAGCTGGCGACGGTGCCGACGCCCTGGTTTCCCGCCATCATGTCCTCCAGGGAGCCCTGCTGGATGACGTCGAAGCTCACGCCCAAGCTGGCCCCGCCCTCCATGTCGTTGACGTGCTGAGACTGCAGGATGGTGTTTACGGCCAGACTCTGGAGGTCTAGCTCCATGCACACTGAGTGTGTCGAGAGAGTGAGACCCATCAAACGCATGAAGTCATGCACAAAATCAGAAACATCTGCTATCAAACTGTCGATCCAATCACCTCACTCCGGACAAAAGGAGGGCCCTTCCTGGGACCCAACTCACAGGGGCAATTCGAACAGCTCACGCCCCACCTGCCTACCTGTGGAGTAACAGCCATGCGCATTGATCTCCATGTTGGCCCGCTCCTCGCTCTCCATGACCAGTCGGCTGTCGTCGGCCTCCTTGCCCCCCAGGTCGGGCCGTGCCGTGGGTGACAGCCACAATAGGTGGTTGTGTTTGCGTAGGTGCCGGGCGAAGAAGAGGTCTGAACCGAAGATGGACACGTCCTCGGGGAGATTCCCCACAGGCAGGTGGTAGTACCTGGGGGGGGATGTTAAGACTGCTTAAGGGCCTCATCCAAAGGCCCTGCAGTGAAATCACTCTGCCAGTCAAGGGATTTGAACCAGTAACCTTCTGAGCACCGAGTCTGCATCTATGCAGCAATATAACATAGAAACAGAGTCTAGTCTGACTGAATTTTTCAAAGATTTCATGCAATTAATTTAAAGTCTCAAACCCTGGCTATGATGTGATGCTCAAAGTGGGCTAGGACCAAAATACCTAAAAGATAAACACCGAGTCCCAGTACCTGGCCATGTCAAAGGCCTGCGACAGACAGCTGTCCAGGTTGAGGTAGTGGCGAATCATGCGCCGGGCCCCGTGTCTCTGCCAGTCCAACACGCTGTAGCTGATCTCATCCAGCACGTGCACTGGCACCACCGGGAACTCCTCCAGCACCGGCATGGCAGCTGCCAGCCGCCGCGGCTCCCGGTTCGACTGTATGGCAATAAGGGTGGGGCCACGCCGTTCCTCCTGGAGAAGGAGTCTGCATCAGGCATCATGCAGGGAGGACCGGGTGGGTAAAGGTGGTGCTGGTGGAGGACAGACCTTGTAGTTTAGAAGGAGGCGCTGCAGAGCACGGTCGATGGCCTTGGGGTCGCTCTCAGCCCGCACCTCGAAGGTGTGTTTCTCGGGGGGGAGGAGCTCCTCGCTGGTCCGCGCCAAGAGCGCCGCGCGCTCAGCTCCGTACAGGGCACTCAGGTTGGGCATCTGATTGCTGCGCACCTGAGGGGGCGGGGTGGGCGCAGTCAGGCATGGGAGAACCCAGGCTTTGCACCATTACTGCAGGCAGGATTTCTGGGGATTTTATGCTGCCTGGGGACACCCAAGCAGTGTGGGGGGGGGGGGGGGGGTTTACGGCCCAGCTATCACCACCACCCACCGGAGCCAAACTGAAGTCATGTACCCTGGGCTCAGATCTGAAGCTGTGCTTTACAGCCCCTTCCCAGCTGGGCAGAAGCAGTTACACCAAATTATCCTGTTAATTACTACCCATCATTCTCAATCTGACAAACCCCTTAGCTTTTTAAGGACAACTGAGAATCCCACACAGGATGTGCCACCCCCCCACCCACCCCCAGGACTATGACTCATTCTAGAGATCAGTAAATAGCTAATCCACCCTGCCCCCCAAATGCGGTGCTGAATTTCCTCATTCCGGAACTTCCGCTGAATCAGTTGAGATGATGCCCTTCGCTCCCCTACATACCGTATCCAGGACGAAGATGCTGGCCTTGCGCTGGGATGGGATGAACAAGCCAAAGAGAGCTTTCTGGCCCTGGCAGTGGTGGTACAGGTAGATATGCCGTATGCTGCCTGTAGGGGCAGCAAAGAGTGGCTGTGATCCACACTGCAATCACAGTCATATGGTTCACACCGTCCTCAGTTAGAGATTCCTCTTGCATGTCTGTGTGCTTCCAGGTGAGGGTAGACATACCAGGCTCCAGGTAACTGAACTGGGCAAGGGACCTCATCTCCAGATGCTCCAGGTCGTAGGTGTCAATCTCCCGGCCTCCCATGCTGCGGACCGCCTGCTTGTTGACCATACAGACGCAGCCCAGCTGCACCAGAGCCCGGAAAAGCAGGGGGACCTTACCCCAGTCGGAGAGGGGACATGGTTAGAAACACATCCACAGCCACCACCCAGCAGCCCCAGGAACCTTCAAAGGAACCATCTAGAACAGGGACCCACCATCTAGAACAGGCTTACTTTCCCTAACGTAATGGACTGCTAAGTTCCCTCAGCTAATGTTAGAGGAATCAACACAAATTAAGGTCAAATCTCGCAAAAAAAACCCACAAGATGTTGGTCAAGCCTCATTACCTGGGTCTCATAGACCCCTTCAATGTCAGGGGCTGAGAGGTCCGTGTTAATCTCATTGATGTGCTCCTGGTACATGTCTTCCGGTACTGAATACTCATACAAGTAGTAGACAGCGTTTGACCGTGGCAGCATCCGGTTCACCTACAGCAGCGGAGGGTGGGGAGCCACCTTACTAATGTGAGCCAGAAAGGATTAACACATTCCTACTTCTGTCTATCATTTCATTTGCATTGCCCTTATAATCAACATGAAAACTGCTCAACTGACAAACTGACAGAAGTACGAATGGCTAAACAGATCAGTATCTTTATCCCACCCTGTAAGGAGAACCAAACTACTACCAAAGTAACATGTCTGTACTTTAAATGCTAATTTGTCAGTGTATAAACAGATGCTTTATTTAAACACAGCGGAACAGCATCAGCAGCCAATCACAGACCTTCTTGTAGGCAGTCCCCTCCTCCTGTTTGGGCACCTTCTGGTTGACATAGAACACGCGCGGGATATTGAGCTTGATGCAGTGCAGGTCGCTGCCAATCACGGCCCAAAGTTTATACAGGCCTGGGTGGCTGGTTTCGGCTATCTGTGGGTGGAGGAGAGAGGAGGGGCTATTCAGAAAGTTCAGTCAGGCATTGAGCTGGAAGAAGAAAGCAGGGAAGCCTGGGAGGACTGGCTCAGAATATATAAACAGGGGCAGAGGAGGCCGTCAAAATACCCCACGTGTATATAGGAAACTACAAAAGTTTATAAAGTGAAACTTCCAAGCTAATTCAGAAAAGCTCTTTAAAATGTTGGAAAAAATGCTCACACATGCATAGCCTGAATGATTAAAAAAAAATTCTGGTAACACTATTTTGAGAAGCATAAAAATGGCAGGTTTGCCAAGTTCTGCCAAGCCAGAGATTCAGGGTTAGCCATGAGCCACCTCACGGGTGCACGCGGCGCATCCCGATCAATCCAGACAAAAGGCATCTTCATCCATTATTATTCACTGAACTCATTTACCCAGCAGGGGAGACTCCGGTGACCTTTCATTAAACCGAGAGCAGCTCCGGCGCGACGGCACACACCTGCACGATCTGCCAGGGCATGTCCAGGATGCTGCGGGCCGTCCGCCGCAGGAAGGTGCCCAGGTCAGTGGTGGCTCGGCCCCCACGGATGACCCCGCCCCCAGCAGGCACGGAGCCTCCATCCTCCACCCGCCGGCGCTTCCGGTGTTCCCGCCGCTGGCGTAGCTGCAATTCCCACTTCTTCTTGTGGTAACGGAGCCAGATGAGGTGCTTTTCCTGTGGTGATAGGTGTACCATCCCACTTTACACCATGTTCCAAATGCATTAATATCACACACGCCAAGTCAAACAGGTTGCTGGGCAGCATGCAGCTCAGCAGGTTAGGATCTATGCTAATATCCGGAAGGTTGTGGGTTCAAGACCCGTAACCCCAACTGTTCCCAAAATGTTGGCTGACCCTGCTCTCTGAACCCATGAACGATGCTTTGGAAAAATCATCAGCTAAATAAGATGTACTTAACGCCTCTCTGGAGCTTACTAGATGCTCCATCCTGAGCGTCTGGTGTGCAGGCATTTTAGTGACCAGGAGGAAGAGCTGCAAGGTGCCCACAGGTAACAGGGGTTCAGGTCTCACCCGCGTTGTGCCCATGGGCGGCGGTGGCCCCAGGATCTCCCTCCAGGACTGGGTGAGCTCCATCTCCTGCGACTCCACCTGACTGCCGTCACCCTGGGAGACTCGCTTGCGCTTGGTGCTGATTAAGATGGCAGGCTGCAGCGGGCGCCGTGGCATCCCAAAGTCCTCCATATCTGGTACAGCCCCCGACTGCTGGCTGCCAGCGACCGCCGGCTGGAGCGAGGCCACCTGGGAACAGCGGCAGCACATGGGGACATTTCACGTCATGGCCACTTCCCAGTCAGAGAGGGTTTCTTGCTCTGAAGGACAGAGTAAATTTCTAGTGCTTCCATTAAAAGCAGCATCCTGTAAGGGTACAGTTACCGTTCATTTTACTATTTGAATCACCCTTTTCAATAAATCACTTCATACACTTAGAATTTCAAGTTTTAAAATGCTTCTGAAATACACTTAAAGGAAACGGGGAAATGATTCAGAACTGCCTGCAGTCAGAAAATTCATGCAGGTAGACAAGAAGCAGAGGAAATACAAATATGGCTGAAATAAATCTTTCTGCTTTAATAATGGAAAACTGCATTTTTATCCACCCACTAAAGGGACAGGCATGTAATAAGAGTGCCCCCTAGTGGACAGGCACCTGTCTCTTGCCCTCGCTGGTGAAGAGCTCACTGATCTTCTTCTGCTTGTAGATATCGTTCTTCTCCAGCAGTTTCTTATGCAACCAGTCTGGATGACGAACCCTTGGTACCGGGTTCTTCACCTGAATTGCACAAGGACATGCAAAGAACATGGACACATGGAGCGGTGTGGAGGGGTCATACCTCGACATTTACAGAAGGCGAGCAACATTTCTGCTGTGTGGGGGGGGGGGAATCGGTACCTGCTGGAGGGCAGCAGGGATAGTGATGATCTTCTGAATGGCACTGCCAAGCCTCTCGATGTAATAACTCCAGTCGAGGATCTGGAGAGGAACACGAGGCCACAAGGTGACCGTATGCAGGTTAAGAAAGTAACTTCAGAGCAGAGGAGGTAAAGGATGCACTGGCCCTTGTGGGATGCTGGCTGCTTGCTCACCCCAAAAAAAATGAGGACTGGTCTTAAAAAGATTATTCACACTCCAGGCAGCTCGAGCAGAGTGACTAACCACATTCAGCCATTAAAATGCACACGCAGATCAGCCTTAAAAGAGTATACATTCAAATTCAGGTGGAAATCTGAAAAGTACTGTAAGATTGTATAATGGCTTAAACTATTCAGCCTGACAAAGTCAAAACACAGTAACGATGCTGTCAATGAAACTGAGAAAAGGGGGACTTGACCTTGGTTTTAGTGTGGATTTTGTAGTTACTGTAATTTTCACATTTCAAACCCAAGCTTGAACTAGTGCTGGGCGATAAAACGATCTCGATTTTTTATCGATAAAAAATGAGGACGATCACGATGATACACAGACTATAAACCTCGATCAACCAAGTTCAATCCATTTTAGAGAATGCGCTGAGACAGATAGCCTATCGAGCAGAGGGTTACTGAACGCCAGCACAACAGCCAATCACCGACGGAGTAATTTTGCCCATCTTCCCTTAAAGAAGTCTGTCTGTCTGCGGCTGACAACGTGGAAGTCAATCTGCCGGTGGCTGCAGGGGTGGAGTATAAATTGACTGCAGTGAAGTAGGACAACTTCTATTACTCGTAGTCTGCGAGACCCGACTGCAATGGCAGCACTGCCAGAAGGGTGTAGATAAATCTATACAAATATCACCAGCATGCGCATTGCTTCTTTTACATTAACCAACTCCTGATCAAACTGTTAGCAGTGAACAAAACTATTGTGCATAGTGGCTCTGTGTAAAAACATAGCTGCCAGGAAAAAGATCAAATACATGTATTTCAAGGATTCAAAGTTATTGTCATGTACAGAATTCAATGCAATTCTTACTTGAATGCCTTCACAGACTGGACGATTAAACAAAGCAGCGCAACATTACAGTAACTAACAATAAATAAACCACTAACTTACGTGTACTGTTACAGCATTTATGTAATTTATTGAAACTTTATTTTACCAGGTAAATGAACTGAAAACCAGTTCTCACTGCTTTACGTGCTTTTCGGGAGAAATAGCAGATAACGCTTTGGAACTGCCTGGGATACAAACGTCATGCGTGTGACTAAAATCTTCAGCCAATAAGGGCAAAGTTGTGTCGTCACAGAGGCGGGTCCAGTTTGTGTTGCACAGTCTGTCTCAAGTAGTCTTGCTCTCGCGAGGATTTTGTACCATGTGACATGGAGACGCGTGGTGACGTTTTACAGCGCCAAAGAATTCTAACCATGATTTGGAAATTTTTATGAATAAGTGTTTTTTGTTTAGTTTACTTTTCTACCTCAGAATTTTAAAAAGTTTTTAAGAGACCAAGAATAGTGGAAGATACTTGTAGTCAGTTCTGTCCTGCTTTATCTTATGTTTGCCCTTTAACATATTTGCAATATTATACAGTTTTGCACATTGTTATATTATTATATGGTTTTGTTCATTTCAGTTATGTTTCTTTGAATACTTGAAAATCAATAACCTTTTATAATTTTAAGGGAATTTTGTATGTATACAGTAAAATTTGTTGGAAAATAAGTAATTGTTTAATAATATTGTTTATTTCAATATATTCATTCAATTTGTCAGAATAGGGTAATTTTTTTTGTCATTTTGATTATTACATTATTACATGGAACATCATTATGAAACTATAATATTGATAATTATCGATATCGGTCAATACAGGGAAAAAATATTGTGATAATATCGCCCAGCTCTAGCTTGAACTAAAAATATTGTCACAAGATAACAGACCCAGTTTGGCTCAGAAAACTAATTTTGCTAAGAGGTAGTGAGTGACATGTTTCGCCTTTGTGGGGCTGGACAACTGCTCCCAGCAATCATGTAGTGTGATGCTGTTCACAGCCTGTCCTAGGGAGCACGTGGACTCACTGAGCGGATATCCAGGTCGTGAAGACTGGGCATCTTCAGCCATTTGCGCAGGAAGTGCTTCTTGATGCTGGGCTCGGCCTGGAAGATGGCCAGGGGAATAGCCCTGTGGGGGGATCGAGACGGCTGAGGGCCATGCGGCACACCGGGTCGGAGGGAAACGGATACGGCACATTTTCTCAGGACAATGAGAAACAACGAACAACTGCCTCTGTCCTCACATGCTGAAAGATTTAAGGCATTCTGCTCCAACGACATGGGCATCTACAGCCAATGATGCGCAGTGCTTCATACCGAAGCCATGTGGTCAGAACTGGGGCTTCTGTGTCGCTACAGGAAATTCATGGTTATAATTAAAGCATCATAATTAGTATTTAATGACCCAGTGAAACCTTTTGTTTCAAAGCAGCTAACAGTTTTGGTGATTCTACTGGAGCAATTCAGCCACCTGGAACCCAGGCTAGGTTTCTGAAAGCTGACAGGTATGCTAGCTGCTGCCCTGTACTGACCATCCATCCATCACTGGGGGAGATTCAGGCCTTGGGCCCTCTGCTTCCTGGGATAGGCTGCAGGCTCCCTGTGACCCTGTACAGCAGGGTTCCCCAATTCAGTTCCTGGAGAGCCCGTTTGGACTTCCCTCCTCAGACACACCCACTAAACCTGGAAATTAGCTGACTACAATGTGTGTGTGAGCAGAGAAGTCTGCAAACTGCTGGATTCCAGCCCTCCAGGACTGGTCCCAATAAGATTATAAATCAGCTGCCGGATGTGGCAACCCCAGCTGACCTCTCTGTGACAGGCGAGCCCTCCGGCTTGCGGGAGATGACGTATCGGCAGCTCAGCCCGGCGTCCTTCACCATCTGGTCCCCCAGGAACTCAGCTAGCCGCTTGGCGGTGCTGATGGAGGTGGACTTCTGAGCGCCGTAGTCCTCCAGTTTGCGGGACATGGAGCGGTTCTCCGAGATCAGCTCGAAGAGCTCGGCGTCTGGCATGTTGGCCGCCTGGGGGGGGGAGGAGGATTATACACTGCGTGTGGTTTCTACTGACACACAAGGGAGAAAGGACTTGGGAGCCAAGATGCAGAGATACTTATACGAAGTATTTGCAAGGAAAATGTTTTCAGGGAAACGTTTCATTATTTTCATTGCAGGCCTTTTCTAGCAACATTTTTAGTAGCGAATGCTAATAACTCTATTCAAAGAGCCAATGACAGAAGAGATGTCAGGGGAGAAGGGGAAGAATAACTACACCAACATTACATTAAGGACCAGCGTTAACCAGGTAAGCCCAGTAGAGAAATCAGCTGGCCCAAAAGCCAGAGAGGATCAAAAGGTCCAAGGCTGGGCAACAACACCCAAGCCAAGCATGCACAGGACCTGCTCCCCACAGCTCGCTGGCTTTCACCGCTGCGGCAACTTTATTCTTCAGTTTACTTGGATCAAAGACACTGGAAGACAGGCGAAGCCCACCTTGCTGTACAGCACGTCCAGCCAGTAATCCGCCACTTTGGCCACTGAAGCATACACCTCCTCTAGCGTGGTGCCCTTGAGGAAGGCCTCAAACACCGACGACTGGAAGATCTTGATGAGCTGCAGCTCCCCACGGCGCTTCACCTCGAAGCCCTTCAGCTCAGCCAGCGAGCCGTCCTCGTTGAACACGGCATACCTGTCCATGAAGGGCTACTTAACACTGGCCAATTACGCAACACAGAACAGTAGACACTGACAAAATAACCATTCAAACTTCAACAGTCAATAAAAGCCCTGCCTACACAAGCATGCCAACCACCTCTAGATCTCACCTCTTCTTCAGCTTCTTGCCCTCCTCTTTGGAAGCTGGCAAGATCATGGCCAGATACGGGCCGTCCACCTCAAAGAAGATGCTGTTCTCAGCACGTGTCTCATAGGTCAGGGAAGCCGGGTCCACCAGTTCCTGGTACTGGTGGTTGGTAAAGCCGTCCTGAAGATGACAAGAAGCATAACAGACATAAATCACCATAATAAACCAATTCTCCAACAGCCAAACATCTCAGCTGCAGGGCTGGACCCGCAACACTCCATACCTTCACCATGATGTTCAGCATGGCTCCTGGGTACGAAATGGTCACCTTGGGTTTCTTCTCATTACTGGTCTTAATGACAAAGTTCTCGGGAAAAGTGTTGGGGAGGACACACCAAATCCCATCGGTGTCCAGCTCTAAGGGCCTCCTGTGAAAATTATGAACTATAAGTACAGACAAAAATTATTTTTACTATTTATGTACATTTGCATAATGTTCATTCCTGAAAACTGAATTCAACCAAATCAGACAAAAATATTTCTAGGATCATAACTCCAGATCACGTCAAAAACCTTCATAACTCTTATCCCTCTTACTTGAATTAAAGAAAGGCTGAATAAATAAGGGATTATTCTACTAAGGTAACAGCTGATTCCTAATTCGACAAAAGCCTCGACCAACCAGAGGGCCTCTCACCCGATCTGCTCAATGAGCTCCCTGGCCTGAGTGATGATGTTGGCCCCAGTGTAGCAGACTATCCCGGCCATTTCCATGGAATACCAACGAGCCCTGGTTGGAGGGGAAGAGCCAGAATGAAGTGAAGCCTGAGAATAGCAGGCCACCACAGGAATTCGCTTTTGAATGAATCCAGGCAGAAGTAGCACTGGTCCTTTGACATCAGCTAGATATTTAATGTGATTTGGACTCTGCCGTACCCCTTGCGCATGACATAACCATAGAAGGAGTTGAGGATGCACTTATGGGCCAGCTGCAGCGAATCATAGAGGATCTCCATGTTCTTGCAGCGCTTAACCTCCGCGGCATCGCCGTTGTCTTGCGCCGAAGCAAGCTTCTTCTTCCACACCTGGAAATAATAGGGATGAAGGGATAAGGCTGGGGTTTCCAGCCCTCTGGGAAAGAACAGATCCTCATCAGGGCGGAGTAAACGGCCATGCAAAGACGCTCAGACCTTGTGCAGCCCCTTGAACTCGTAGCGGCGGTCTCGGAAGGCACGCACAGTGTCCACGTAAAAGGAGTTCTCCCTCTGGCAGATGGTTGTCACACGTTCCTCCAACCTAGTCAGGTGGACCTTCTTGTAGGCCTTCCTACAATAATCTGGTGGGTCAATGTAGAAGTTATGAGAGTTTTCCCCCCCAAGAGCAAGAACGTCATGGTGGGGGGGGGGAGACCGTCATGCTTTCCCACTTACCCGCCAGCCTCTTCTTCTCATGCTTTGCCTGCTCCTCACGGTTTAGTTCATGGAAGGCCCGTGGCTGGCCATTGGGGAACAGCGGGGGAAACTTCTCTGACTCCAGTTGCTGCTGGATGCGGTGGAACTCGCTGCGGCTAGCCGGCACTGCAGAGAGGGAGGGGTTTGAAGACAGTCCATCAAAATAATGCCCAACAAAACATTACTCACAAATTCAACTTTTAAGTTATCCCCTCAAAGAACTATGGCTGAAAGTGTCACAAAAAGTATCATTAGTAACTGACTAAATGCGGGTGCTCAGATAACTGACTTTACAACCAAACTGGGGGAGTAGTTACTTATTTCGCCTCTCCACTGCCATGTCATCCGCCTCTGGCAGTTTGCTCCTGGTTTGTTGAAGTCACAGGCTGCACACGTGGCCTCGTCCACCATGGCAGAGGGCTGCGTGTGACAAACAAAACCACCACAATGTTTGAAGGCACTGAAGGGATCAAAATGAAGCCTTGCTGGGGTTAAGGCATGCTGCCAATTCCTGTGTGGTATATCCTATTTCTAATGGCTGCATCACTCTAGGTTAGACCAATCAGTAACTGACAGCTCACAGAAACCTCTCCGGTAGTGGCTTTATAAGCATGTCCTCCACCACAATCTGCTGCTTCAGTGCTGCCCACCTGCAGGCGGTTGGTGAGGATAATGTTAGGGTACATGGCCCCGACATCCAGATGGTAGATGAGCGGACACTCTATCCGGTTTGGTACTTCTTTCAGAGAGGTCAGCTTCTTCTTTATTTCCTCACAGACCTACAAGAAGTAGAAAAGGATACTGATTTGTTTAAAAGCCTACAAGCAACAGGGAAGTTCTCTTCAGCACCAGCTTACATCCAGGAAACACATTCGGATCCTTTCTAAAATGTAGCTCCTGCAAACATCTTCAGTCAACAGCAATGCTGGATCTATGACAACTCGGCAAATAATGGTAAAAACTGAACATAAATGTATAAAAACATAACATAACACACAGAAGATAGCAGAAATTCCGCATAAGGTTGTTTAAAAATGACTTTAGACCCAAACTCAGCAATGTCATCTACTAAGTGTCTTAACTGCCTATGCAATGTTACCTCTGATTAGACTCACCTCATTAAAGTTGAGGACCTGGTTAAGAGGAATTTTCTCTTCCTCTTCAACAGCATGACGAAGAGTGCGCTCTACCCTCTGCAACAGGTAGTCAAATGCAGCTGGATTCTGCCAAAAATGACCAGACGGCTCAGGTCAGCCAATGCGCTATATAAACCAACACTGTAATGGTACTAGTATTTGTTATGTGTTATTCGGCTACATCATTTCTGGAGCACACAATAAAATGAATAAATCCATTTCTTGACACTTGCAAAACCTAAATTCACAAATAGATGTGAATCATGGAAAACATGATGCTAGCTGTGGCTACGAGTTGCTTATCGTTAGTGATGGAGAGCTCAAAGACCGACCCATGTCACTTCGTTTTTATTTCCCAATAAATTACACCAACACTGGAGAGCGAAAGTAATTAAGACAAGAGATGAAACAGTTTGTAAGTTTAATATTACGATTACAGTGATCATCCCGGTTATCAATATCAGATTCAGATTTTATTTGTCACATACACACTCATACACAGTACGACATGTAGTGAAATGCTTAGACGACCGACCGAATATAGAATATAGATTTATATAGAATATAGATTCTTTTATCAATTGTAAGTTTTAATATTTGTGCTTTAAATTCTAACTTGGATTTCTTTTCTGCTGGTAAGGTAGGACTCTGTCTTGTTTACTTTCGGTCTGGTACTCAGTTGATACTGTTGCAGCGTCTGTTAGTTTCTGTTAATCAGTTGTCTCAGGTAGCTAATCAGGCGTAGTTTCGGTCTCCCTGAAGGTGTAAATTAGGGGCGGGGCTGACTGAGTTATATTGAAGGTGACTCCGCCACAGACAAGTGTCTGGCGGTTAGAGGTAAAAGTTAATCTGCTACTACTTTCTATCCTTCCCTTTTTCTATCCTATCCTCAATTTTGCAAACTCACACCATCACTGCAGACATGTGCCTCAGACCTATCCCAGTCCTCCTTACATCTAGAAGATTCTATCCAACATCCAGGCGCTGCTCAACCTGTAACCTTATCCACCCTCCCCTGTCATCTCAGTCCCAACGTAGGGTGCTGGGCGGCCTCTGGAACTGCCAGTCGGCTGTAAAGAAGGCTGATTTCATTTCCGCCCTTGCTTCCCACCATTCTTTCGGCTATCTGGCTCTAACAGAAACCTAGATATCCCCAGAGAACTTGGCTACACCAGCAGCTCTCTCTTCTGCCCATTCTTTCTCTCACTCTCCACACCACTTGGTATCCTTTACCATCACCCTACTCATCTTGCCCAATCCTGACTTTCAACATTTCTTACCCACTAGACCAAACCTCCACTCTGTCTCCCCTTCATCTGTTGCATCCTGCCCCCTGTCCTATCTCCCTGACCTCAACTCCTTTTCCTCTCTTGCACTGGAGTCTGCAACCGATACTCTCCTCTCCTCACTTTCCTCATCCATGGATAACCTCTGCCCACTGTCGTTTAACCCCAGGAATACTCGCCCTGCTCCTTGGCTTTCAGCTGCATTACGCAGCAACCGAAGAGAATTGCAGGCAGCTGAGCGGACATGGAAGAAATCTAAACTTGATACAGATCTGTCTTCCTACCATACTCTGCTATCCAAATTCTCTTCGGATGTGTCTGCAGCTAAAACTGCCTTTTATAAGAAAAAGCTAGAGCTATCCTCACATGATCCACGTGAACTCCATAATATCTTTTCATCACTACTCAACCCTCCAGCTCTTCCTGTTCCATCCTCCCTGTCTGCTGAAGATTTTGCCAAATACTTTGATAAAAAGATTGGCGAAATCTGCCAGACATTCCCTCCCTCCCCATCCACTACACTACACACCCAAGATTTCCCTTCCCCC
>JABFEB020000040.1:30790037-30802258 GCA_019775895.2 Stomatorhinus ivindoensis
AATTCATTGTGAAGTCTTAAAGCACTTATGCAAGTCGCTCTGGCTAAGAGCGTCTGCCAAATGCTGTAAATGTAAATGTGTACACATTTGAAAACCACATCAAATGTGCATTAGCATTAAAGATGGCACCATGTGGCCGTAAGTGAACTGCACTATGTACATACACCAAAACAGCAAACAGACATTTCCACACTTTCCTTGCACAAGTAATGAGATCAAGTCTTTTAGAAATCCCACAATACTGGTCATGCCTAACCACAAGGCTTTAACTTTCTAAAGCTTTTTTTCAGAAAAATTTTCCCTACTGCAGGTTTAAATGAACACAATTTTAAATAAGTGAATCAAAAGTATATATAAATGCGACAGAAACCATTACAAACAAAGCATGTGCATGAACAACAAATTGCAATAATTCATTATAAAATACTTTGGTGACGCCTAAGAGTGGGAGTGTTGCCCGCTTTCGCTGCAATTTTCTTCCTGCACGACAGGAAGACCATCTTCAATAAAGTTTCTCTCAGCACTCAAAAGTATGTCTTGTCCTGACCAGTTGTATGCAATGCCTGCGCTTTTGTATCTGGGAGACTGTTGCTAACAGTCATTGATGCTGGACAGTGTTTAACTTGACTTTTCACAGAATAGTAATGAAATACTCTTTTAATAGTAATTAAAACCTGAAACAGCAATATTTCCCATCAAGAATTTTACCCCTAGTTAAGACTAAGATTGTACATCAGCTCCATTATACCGAATGTGCAAGTAAATATCTCTTAGGGCGGGGTTTCTCACCAATTCCCTGTTAATCGGGAGAGAGCAAAAAGGTGGACCGACTGGTGGTCCACGAGGACTGGGTTGAGAAACCCTGTCTTAGGACACATTCACACAACAAATTTCTTTGTACAGCGCGTTATCACAACATTACGTCATCTCAAAGCACTTTACAGCATCCCCACCCAAAGCCCCCAGTGAAAAAGCCATAGGCAACAGGGGCAAGGAAAAACTCCCGAGAAGGAAGAAACCTTGGGAGGGACCAGACTCAAAGGGGGAGCCCATCCTCCAGGGGCCGGCAGGGAGAGTCAAATCGGAGAGATGGCTAAGTGCCGAGTCATACTGTCCAAATCATAAAATTTGAGACACAACCGGGGAGCAGGGGGGAGAAGACAAGCCGGTGTCGATACTCCTTCCATTCGCCAGGCTGCCATGTACTGTGTCCGAATACAGCTGTTCCCCCTTCGCTGGTCCGTACTCACACTGCAGGCCTAAGCACGCTTTCATCGCCACGTGGCTTTTTGTGTTGAACATAAGAAAAAAAGCGCTATCAAAGACCACAATGGAGCTCATAAATAATGTCCGTATTAATGGTATATTGGGCACTGCTTTGAGCACACAGCCCTCAGATTTATCGAGTATGCAATGCAGCAATATTCATTTAATCGTGTTGCATATACAGCCATGGAAAAAATTAAGAGACCGCTCTATATTTTTTAAAGAAATTTGCATTTTTAAATCATGGTTTAAAAATTGTGGTTTTGCTGGCAGAAGGCTACGCTGAGCAGTGAGATGCTTTCAGGTTCAAAAGCAGTACACAAGAATAAGGTGAAGCAGGAGACACTGGGAATGACCAGAAACCAGCCAGGTAAAGGGTGAAAGCGACATTCTAATGCCAGAGATGACTGATAAATTCTGAGTTTCTCATGAATCGAAGAATGACATCAAGTGACCTTCCAAAGGGATGGGGAAACACTCAGTGCAGGTGTGAGGTGTACTGCTAGGATACTTTACATCAGGCTTCTAGAAGCAGGACTGAAGACCCATAAAGCAACGAAGAAGCCCTTCATTAAAGTGAAACCGTGAAGAACCAGACTGCAATTTGCAGAAAAATATATATATTACACACACCCATAAATTGAGAAATGAGTAAAACAAAAAATTGTGCTGTGGCCTCAGTTTTTTCCACGGCTGTATAAGATAATCAAGAATTTTACCAAATATCTCAGATTTTTGTGCGTTGCATCCAGCTGTTCTTGGATAGACTCGTCAGCCCAAAATTCCAGCAAACATTGCACCTCTTGCATAGACCAAAGTGATTCCTTTGCCACAATGTTTATTAAAAATATTTGTCACTACCCAATCTGTACAGCCAACTTGCCCTGTTCTGTCTGGGTCCGGTTCATGAAAAGTGCATGTGTGCAGACCTCAACATTTACATGTCTGTGATCTGGGCACAGAGACAGTCAGCTATCACACTAAATGCATACTGTGCCTAAGTTCAGCTGAAATATGCCCGGGCCCACCTCTTCAAGCAGGTATAGCCGTGCCCAGGCATGGGCATGGAACGGAGTGATCACACTAATGAAATGAACTGGACTTTGGGGGTCAAACGTGCTTGGACACAGTATGGAGCGCTTAGTGTCACTGCAACCGAATCTTAGGTTTTGTTATTTAGGCACGTCAACAGACATATCTTAACTTTGGTTTACAACTGTTCCTAATTACAATTGCAGTTTTATTCATGATTTCAAAACAAATTCCATTTTCCCTACTATATGAAACTTGCAGCGAACCATGAACCCAAAACTGAGGTTTGTACTAAACACTGAATTTTGGGTCGCATTACACTCATAATATCTACAACGGACACAAACGTTGCCGTTTTTCTGGACTGTACCATTTTGAAGCGGCAGGGGATGTCACTGCGGAAGACCCCGGACTCCAATGCCTCCACGTGGCCTCCCACATAGGTCTCCGAGTCCAGCACGTGCCCGTCGTCAGTCAGTTTGTTGAAGACCTGCTCTTGCTTGTTGGGGAAGATGATGTTAGCATGGAAGGCCTGCACCATGAGGAGAGCCTCACACAGGGTGCCAGACCCCTTTCGCAGCACCTGGGAGTGGAGAGAGGGGGAGAGAGGGAGGGAGAGAGGGAGACATGCACTTACAACTTGTAGCCATTATATCCACACTTAAAACAATGGACTGCAAACCATTTCACTGAGAAAAACTTGCTAATGCTGCTACTTTTTAAAAAAATTGCATAAAGATCCCAGTGAAACTGCACGATTTGTAACCGGCCCTTTGCCTAACAGAAACAAGTCTGCAGAAAAACACCGCAAACGCAGGGGACCGACCTCATCCGGCTCCATGGGAATGATGGTGCAGAGAGCGAAGATGAAGGGGTGCACATACTTCATGTACAGGTAGTAGGTGGCCACTGCGTCAGACACAGAGTACGTAGCTAATGTCTGGGGGGGGGGTAGGTAAAAGGGGGGCAGGGTAGGTAAAAACGTCAGATCCAACCTCCAACAGCCCCAAGAGGGCCCTAGTGCTCACACACTGTCAGTCAGTATTTTAAGTAATGATTATTCATCAGAAATGGGGGGGGGGGGGGGGCATGGAGTTCTCCCATTACGCACCTGTGGCTCCTCATTGGCCATGCGGCACATCTCCTCGGGGTCCAGCTCCACCGGGTCATAGCCCAGTTTAGCTTTCGCCGCGGCCTTCAGGTTGTGGCTCCCCACGGGCAGGTAGCTGTCTCGCTTTACCCACCTGCAAGAAGCGCAGCCAAGGTCTGAGCCAGATCAGCTGGACATGTGTGGTACTGTGCACATCAGCAGGCACCATAAAGGGAGGAAAGTTTCATATATATGTATAATGACACGCACGCACACACACACACACACACGCACGCGATTTGGGTGAATCTCAATACTATAGTCGTCTATCACATGTCCAACACTGCATACATAATGGTACACATGGACATTCGGTCATTATATGGCTGGCAGCACTGCCCTCTCTCCTGCACCTGGTACACCAAGCGATACACCTGCTAACGTCCTACTACATTTGCTTTCAGGCATCTCTCAATTATATTTACTATAGACCTCTGACACTAATGTAATCGGACGTGACTAGATCAGGTCTAACTCGATGCAAGACTGTACATATTCCATCCTACAGCAGAATCACAAGACGAAAAAAAAGAAACTGACATGCATTGATATTTTCACCAGGAAAACGATTATCATCTTTGAAGAGGAGCTAGGTTTGCATTTCAAGCTCAACTTCAGGGCAGCGGCGATGTGGGAATCACCCCACAGAGGCCTACCTTAGGCAGTCCATGTGAATGGCGTGGTTCACTTTGTACTCGCCCTGGCTGTCCTTCTGGAAGCCAATTTCCTGGTGCATGTTCAGCCCATGCTGAGCGGCTCTCGCCTCCACAAAGGGCCTGAAGGAGGGAGGCGGGCACCATGATCAGACATGTCACCACGGCAACATCAGGCCAGCAAGCATGTTCTCGGGACTCCAACTCACCAGTCAAAGAAGTCCCCGTTATATGTGACGAAGATATTGGGCTTGGTCTCGTGGATATGCTCAAACCACCTCTGAATGAGAGCGGCCTAAAACCCAAGGAGATCAAGCATGATATCAACCAACAGTCCTAATGCTGTGTTAACTGACCAATGACCAGCAGATGTAGCAGCAGATCGCCCCCCCATACCTCATCTGGTTCGTTGAACACAGTGAATGGCCCCTCATACTCCGGCTTGGGGGTGAACTCAAAATCCTCAATATCTTCAGACACGATCTCCCTGTTAGTGATCAGGTAGCCCTGAAACACAAAAGGAATGTCCACGCATCTCCCATCGATCAGCAGTAAGGCTCAGGCAAATTCCACCAAAGGACAGCGTCCCTGAACTGCCACACACCTGTCCATCGATCATATACGAGATCATCATGATTTGGTCGGTCTCTGCGTCAGGAAACTTCAAAGGCAATTTGGTTGTCTCTATGTCAAAGGCAAGAACCACTGGATCCTGTTTTTTAAATATAAATTAAAACACAGAAAAACTGAAATTACTAAACCACCCATACACCCAATTAGCTTTCAGAAGAAAAATGTGATTTACACAAAATCCACTCACCGGTCTCTCCACAAGATCATCCCTCCTCACAATTTCAGGGGGGTACACACTTCCCCTGTATCGTACATTGTACCAGTGAGCCTGTGGAAAAGAGTGAAGTGATTTGACAGGAGCTGGCGCCCTTCCTCCACTGCTCTGATTATAGTACATCTAAGGCCTTACCACGTGAATCTTGAGGTCGATGGACAGACGGATGTGATATGGCACATCATACTCCCTCAGGTCCACAATATTGTCCATCTGGTCAGAAAGTTTCTTAGATGTGCCGTCCTCATCTACGACCGTCGCACTTCCACCGCCCATGACGCTGCAGGAGACGGCACCATGCAATCAGGAGTATCCGGACCCACTTTCTCAGTAGGGGATTACTGAGCAAAGTCTCTATTCCAGGGAGCAGAGTGAACAAACCTGGGGACTCTGGATAGGATGCCAGTCCATAGCAGGGCTGAGGCACAACATCACACACTACAGACAGCTTACAAGCAACTCACCTGTATTTGGAACGCTTAAGGAAGTTAGACTACCCTGATGAAGATCCAAACAAAGATGGAGAGTACATGCAAACTTCCCACACACATAAACCTAGGCGCGAGCCTGCAGTAATATACACCGAACCATCACACAGCCTAGCAATTAGGGATACAAATAAACAGACTGTCGGATTGCTCTGTTTATTTTAGTGTTGAATGCAGAGGATTCTGGCAACCTCAGTGGGAAAGCAACACACTAAAGTGCTCAGGAACTACAAATGTACCCAGTTGAGAAGCCCCAAGAACTTGGAGCCAGAGGGCTGATTTGTCAAAGCTGCATATGCACAAAAAGATGTCCCAAATTGTGCGCAAATCCTGTATTTATCAAAACTTTGATGGAGGAAAAAAATGTGTATATTTATGGAAATTCAGAAGGTGGTATATGAAACAGGAAAAGGCAAAATCCATTTTAAAACTGGGAACTGCAAGGAAACCAGCAACACAAATTTATACCATCAACCCGCACCTTCAGCAAATCTAAAATCTAAAAACAGCAAATCTAAAATTTGAACTCGGATGAATGTTGATTGTAATTTTTAATTCCATGTATTATATACTACTTTTGCTTTTGATTATTTAATTTGAAATCACACATATTGCCTCACCTTCCATGAATTAAAAATACCTGTAATTGTCAGAAGTTGCAATAATTGTGAATTAAGTGTCTGACATTCTCATGCATGGATCCACATATAAAAAATAACCTGTAATTTAAAAATGCAAAAGTGCTAGAAAAAAAATTACTTTTAAACATTTTCTTGTGAAAAAAATGCATAGGTTGGTTGTGTACCTACCCTGCACAGCTCAAAATTCCCACTTTATTTACTATTAACCACTGTTGTCTGGCTTTGCTACCAGAAGGGCTTGATTTATATAGTATACAAGCATGCACTGCATTGACCACTTATGGGTATTTGTGGGTGGTACATGGGCAGAATCTCAGGCTCTCACACATACACACATTTCGAGAGAGAACATGCATACGCCTGGCTTGACAAATGTGACCTTTTTTGTGCATGCACATTTTCTTCATGAGGAAATTCATAAAAGAGTTCATCTATGCATATTTTTGTGAAAGCAGACTAAGTCCCTGAAGCAATTGGAGGTTAAGGGCCTTTCAACAGGATCCAACAGTGAAACCAGTATGCTAACCATAGGATTTGAACCAGCAACGTGCTGATAAGAGGCACAGAATTCTAAGCCACTGAGTCAGACACTGCTCCCCCATTAACATAGCAAACATGTCCCTACTTCCCCATTCCCCTCTCAGGCAGGTACCTTGACAGCATGCTGGTGTAGGCATCATTAGACTTCTCCCTCTCCCGATTCTTGCGCACCGCTGGGAAGATCTCACGCTTGACCTTGACAAGGTCATCCACAGTGTTGAAGGACAGCTTGATATAGTTTCTCCTCAGACCTACCAGATGGTTTGGCTACATGGGAAACCAAAAGTGATCTAACTGAATCACTATGATCAGATCAAAGCTCACAGCTCTGGGCCAGCATGATCACTGAATAAAAACCACCATATTCATATCAAATCCTGCTGTGCACATCTGGTCCACCACTCACCAGGTCCAGATCTTCTTTAGGAAGTATCTCCAGTTTTACCGCTTTTCCCTGAAACTTCTTAGACAGGAAGGAGATGACTTCTCGCTCACAATTCTGGGGTAAAGAAAGGAACTTTTAAGAAATTAAACTTCCTCCCTAATCTTCTTATGAATCTAGTGCTTAAAATGGGATGTGACCAATGAATGAGAATTGCTTTACCTGTTTGGTAGCTATGTAAAAATAAGGCCTGAAAGGAAGAGCCACCTATAACACAGAGAAGAGAGGGCATGTGTGAAAAGCACCAAGCACAGACTGACAGGAGACAGCACAAAAGTGACCTAACTGAATCACTATGATCACCAATCGATCAGCTCACCTTGAACCTGCTACCATCCTCCTGGATGAAGTAATAGTCCACAGCACTGACCATCCGCTTATCGTCATCTAAGATTTCTGTCTGCAAGAATTTGAAAATATCGGTAAATGTGACTGAGATTAGGTCAGCTGACAAAAACACAGGGGCCTGAGAGGGGTGTCTTAAAAGGAGCCCACCGACACTTACTACTTGATGGCTGTCATGGCCTTTTATTATGGATGTATCTACTCTTATTTCATGCAGACCTGAACGCTCCACCACTCATTGTAAATTTAATCAAATAAAATTACGATACGAGGGACTAGTATTTCTTATAAAGCCATACGGTTGTATTGACGCAATTCTGTTAAAAATGTCAAGTAAAGCAGAAAAACAATAAAAGATTAACTGATCTTACACGGGCCCCAATGACACATACCGGGTGCATATTGATGAGCCAGCCAGTCTTCGCTCCCGGCTCCTTCATTCTCTCAAAGCCGAAGCGGTCGTCCATCTCATCGGTGAAGCGGCTTCGCTCCAGCCGCTTTGCTGCAGACAAGGACGACGCATCGTCCCTAGGGGAAGCCAAAGCGACAACCCGAGCATCAGCGTGAAGGCTGCCGCCAGTACGGTGTGGCGATAGGAGTATACAATCTCTATGAGTTAAGTAAAACTGATGTCTTAATAAAGAACTAGAAAACATTAAATCATAATCCAGAGACAGCGTTAGTTGTTGCTGTCTTGGTTTTAGCCACGTACAAGCAGCGCCTGTAAACAACTTACTGCTGTTCAGGGTCTCCTGTTTGTCCACGATCTGGTTTGTATCTTCCGCTGTTTTGCAAAACCATTTTCGATAAATTGAAGATCCGAAAGGTTTATCTAATGCTTTTAAAATGAAAAATATACTCTGTTCAGCTCATACAACTCACTGTCCCACGGGAAGTCCAGTCTAGTTATGGAAAATCAACATGCTTAAAAATAAATATACTAGTCAACTCCTACATTAAAATATACACCATTAACAGTGTCTATCTGTTTTTTACCATGCTAACACTGCACTCGTAAAATTCTGCCATGTGCCGTAAGTTTTTATGTGACTTTTAGCCGGTCACTAAAGAAAAACGCGCTGCTTCATATCACCTCACTTTCAGATAGAAATTGGCGCGCTCCATGTAATTCCGCGAGATCACAGCCGGAAGTCCGGAAGCCGCCCACCCCCGAAAAGGAAAACCACGCCTTCTGGGGCGTGTCTAAACATTTTGACCAATGGCGATGGAGCACCAGGATCGTCTCGCCCACTTGGTCGCCATCGTCGATTCTCCTTGCCTGTGGCTTCGGCCATATGATGCGCAACTGTTGGTTTAACTGCTAATCAATTAAAATGAGGAAATTAGACATTAATCGTCTTTCTTTTCTTATATTTCAGTGAAACACGTTAAGGTATTGTATTTCATATGTACTTGTGTTTCTAGTTATCAGTTTAAACGTAAACATTTTTTAAAATGTGTTCTTGTAACTAATCAGCTCATACAAGGAATACGGTAACAGAAATCACAGAGGCGTGTTTTGTGTGTAGTTTTTTTTACCCTGGGCACAGTTGGACTATCCTCGTATGATAGCTGGATGTGATAAGCATAGCTGTATTTTTTATTTTTACAGTTGAGTTTCAAAATTGTCTAAATCTGAAAATGCCTGTAAAAAGTGTTGCCGTTCGAGACACAACTTTTCACATGCGACTGCTGCAGCAGTACTTGCTTTTGTTAAAGAAATTCCCGATTCTTACAAAATCTGTTACTAGGTTGGTGAGTGCTGCAGTCCCAGCTGCAAAAGTTGTTTTTTTCCGTATGCAGTTGCTCAGTTCAAAAGGATTTCATGTATGATTCAGTAAAGGTCATAATGATGTTAGACTGTCGGGTACTAATCTAGGTTCACTCTTTTCCAGATCTGTAGGTGCTAGATTCAGGAAAAGCCAAATTTATCTGTGAGATCTATATATGTGTTTTTGCGGTCTAAGTGTACGTTTTTGCGGATCTGTAATCTTAGTAATAGCTCAGTAAAAAACTAACAATCATAGTACTTACATTTAAAATGAATTAACTGATGGTACTCATTTGCGATATTGATCATTATTACAAAAATACTACCTACGATTTTAACAATTACTATTCATGAGCCTAATAGATTAAAGTGGGTGTTGAACCTGTGCACATTACTGTGTTTTTAGTCTGCTCTTTTTACTACTGACTTTTGCACCCTGTTCAACCTTGCTGTTATATATTTTCCTTGAACCTAGTACAGTAACATGGTGACCTCAGCATTCTACGTTGATCATCTAACAAACGGCTGTTCGTGGTGTATAGCTAACAGCACGAGATTTTTTGTTCATTCACAGTGCAGTTCTTTCTGCCTTGGGGAATCTGATTTCTCAAGTTCTGGAAAACAGAAGAAAGTTTAAAAACGGCCAGCCTGAAAAAAACATTGATGTTCCTGGAATTGCTCGCTTTGCTATCTATGGGTTTGTGAATCGTTTAAGTCATTATTAAACTTGATTTTTTTTTTTCAATTAAAGACCTGTATTTCATTCTAAGTTTATTAGTGTCTATTTCTCTGTGCATTTATACATTTTAATGTTCCACTTTGATTCCAGACTGTGTATCACAGGCCCCATAAGCCATTATTTCTACCACCTGTTGGAGTTGTTGGTGCCCTCTACTGTTCCTTACTGCATGCCGAAACGTTTGTTACTGGATCGCTTGGTTTTTGCACCAGCCTTTCTCCTGCTCTTTTTCATTGTCATGAACATCTTGGAGGTCAGTTCCGGGCACTTCTGTGATCTTGCTGAATTAACTACACCAAGTGCAAAGCAAGCAAATATCATCTGTTTTCTGGCTTTTTCCCTGGGGCAGCCGGGAACTAATCCTGTATGTAAACAGGACGAATAAGTTTGGTCACCTGTAACTCAAATGCTGCTGGTTTAACTACAAAGGGGGGTTTCTTCCTATAGCCTTAAAGTTCCTGATTCACTATGGTAAATCTCCCATTGCTATTAAATGGTTGTGGGTTTATGTTGCTTCGAAATAAGATGTCGGACCTATTAGCATAATACAAGGTCATGATGGTTTGCTTTTGAAATCGATTGACTTTCAGAGAAAGAGATGGCCTGCACTCCAAGATAAACTGAGAGCAAGTTACTGGCCAGCCCTGAAGATGAACTGGAAAGTGTGGACCCCATTCCAGTTTGTTAATATCAACTTTGTTCCCATTCAGGTGTGGCAAGATGAGTCATTACCGCCATAATCAATACTGGACTTCAATCCTTGTTTGTGCTCTGCATAATCATTATTGTTTTTTGTTCCCAGTTTCGTGTGCTGTTTGCCAACCTGGTAGCCTTGTTTTGGTATGCCTACCTGGCCTCTGTGAGGAAGTGAAACCACGGGGAAAAAAATCCTTTGTGTTGGCCTCTGGGGGATTTTGAAAACTGCTGCATTCCAAGGGGATAATGTGACTGAATATGACAGATAGGAAATGAGGGTAACTGGCAAGATTTTAGGAAATTATAAACAATTAACATACTTGTTTTAAGGTGCATGACACGATGGCTGGATGCCCATGTAAATTAGATGTTGAGTCTGGCAGTAATAACACGTTTTGACTGGTTATCCACACCAGCTGAATGAAATGTGCTGATGTGAATAGGCGAAAGCTTCCAGACCAGATCATGTAACTTTGCAGACCAGTGTAATATGTGCATTTTTATTTTCAGCTTCACTTAATGTAAACTTAGGAAATGAAGCATTTGTTCTTAATGTGATGTTAACCTGTTAACAGTCAAATTGAAGAGTATGACCCTTAAAACTCAAATAACACGACACCTAAACCATTAGTCAATGCATTTTCTTATTTCCCCATTGTCTAATTGTTTTACACTGTAATTATTGAATAAAATCACTGCAAAAAAATATTTGAAATGTTTTCAATGTATGATATGCATCTGTGGGGACAGATTCTTGAGACAAAGGGATCGGAAGGTTAAGGGAATTTTGTTATGATTTACTAATATAACTGCATATGAATAGGATGAGAAGCTGGTACAATATGGGAGTCAGCTCTGCAAGTCTTTACGCAAGGATGAAATGGGTGGTCTGGTTACTTTTTGCCCTCTTCCAATACCTAATCCAGACTGGAAACATTCTGTCAGTCTTAGGTGATTCTGGGCTTTTCGCATAGGGGGGAAAGATAGGACAGCCCAACCAATCATTTATACAGATAAATACATTTATTTTTAAAAGCACATAACATATATTATAATTAGAATTTTATGTAATTTCATATATTTAATATATAATTTTACAATTCAATTTGATTGAAGTTAATATGTTCAAATACCATTTTAGTCTGACCAGTAGGGGGTGCTTTGCACCTCTGGTAAAATCAACTATGTTGCCACAGAACCTTGGTGAGTTGCTGAACCACCTGGAGGCCAAAGGACTACAGAACCAGAGACCACTGGATCTAGTAACTGTTGTCCTAAATGCAGTGAAGCTAATTAGGTTCAAAATGAGGTGGAAGTAATAGTAGCCAATGGGTTAACAAAAATACAGTAGCAGTAGTACCTCATAGTTGATATGAGACCTAACCGGAAGCCAGTGGAGTAAAATGAATATCGGACTGATATGCTGCCTATGTTTCCTAGTCCCTATTAATACTCTTGCTGCAGCACTCTGCATGAAATTATTTAATGACACACATAGTACAGTAATCCCTCACTTATCGCGGGAGATAGGTTACAAGGCCGACCGCGATAACTGAATTTCCGCGAAGTAGGGACGCCATATTTATTTAATTATTTAACGTGTATTTGGAC
>JABFEB020000040.1:30808737-30840642 GCA_019775895.2 Stomatorhinus ivindoensis
TCGAAGGAATGAGCGTTACATTCCAGAAAGACAAAAACAAGCCAACATGAAACATAAGGCACTGAGTCACCTGGGTGTCACATGACGTAGCATAACCAGGTGAATGGACCGGAATAGAAAGTGAAACTCAAAGAAACGTTTAATGAGTTTGAAGATGCTAAATTATTCATACAACTGATCAGCCTGTAATTAGCTCATTATATTACGAAGGGGGTTTCGGTATGTCTCTGCGTTCAGCTGTAACATTTTGCCTTGATCTTTGTGTTCATAATGCCACTTTAATGTGGGGGTAGTATTATCCTGGAATGTAGGAACATAACGAGGGAATCTAAATGTATGTTTGTATGTGCTCTACATGCTCTCTGCTGTATGCACAAGAATTTAACTCAGGGATCAATGAAGTTCATTTAATTCTAAACTATCTGTCCCCATAAAATGGCTTCATATATACTTAACTATTATAATTTCACTATTGAAACGCTGCAGCAATTGTAAACATGTAGTATGCTCCTGTTTATCTAACAGTGTTTTACATTTGGTGGGAGCCTGGACACCTGCTCCTTTTGCACGAACGATAGAAATTTACAAGAACCTCGCTACTGAGTCCTGCTGGTGTTCTGTCATAAAATCCTACCTATCGAGCCTTTCTGCGCATGTGCAGTTCCACCGTTTTGGGATTAGGGTTAGGTTTTAGGGGTTGGGGTTAAGGTAAGGATTTAGGGGGTTAAGGGTTAGTATTCGGGTAATTGTTAAAGTTAAGGCTATCGATTAGCACTACGGTAGTATTTTTCGACAAGGCAGCAATATAGACAGAACACCGGAGCTCTTCTCCCGAGGGGCGTTTTTCGCTGAAGACAAAAGCGTATTCTATAGTGAACACAATTCAAGTCTGTCGAGCTAATTCAGCACAGCACTGACAAGAGTGGAATGCTGCCAATTTTATAATACTTGCCTGCAATCGACATCCGCGTCGCAATTTTTCGCTTAGTCTGCCTTCAACAACATTAAGCTGTGCTGCTTTTGAAACTAAAGACAATTTCTTACGATTATTTAAAAATTTCGCACTCCGAAGACGATAAAGACAAGTAAATCCAAAACCAGCATTGCCAAGAACCCTTAACCCAAGGCACGACTTTTAAACATACTTTCATACTTATAAGACTCAGCAACCAATTTACAGGCGCGTTACCGCGACCTACTGGACGGCAGTTTCGGTCGGTACCGACCTTCTTCCAATTGGCTAATTTATCGCATGAAGAGTTAAACCTGGTCGTGATTGGCCGCAAAAGCTGCCCTACCTACGTTGGGTTTCTCGCATCACTAGTGGCCAAGGTATCCGGCAGCGGTTTCCCTTTGACCTCGATGGGGGCGTGGTTAAAAAACCGTAGAAGGCGGTTAGAAATCTACTTCCTGCGCCGGGGGAGGCCATCCTTCGGACGGGTTATCAAAATAAAATAGTATTACTGTTAACAATAATATAATAAATATATTTATATACGCACACGTAGCAGCTAGAGCTACACAACACGGACACAGGTACGTGTAATATGATTTATTCGAGCCATGTTTTTTGTAGAAATTACTAGAAAAACTGTAGCTGACTTTATCAGTGCGCGGCGTTGGGATAGAGAACCGGAAGACGAGAATCTTAACAAAAGGATCCACTAGCTAGCGGTCAGCGGTGGTGTTAGCGAACCTTTTCCGGACCGAAGCATGGCGGGAACCACGTAACATTAAGGTTTTCGGGGCCTGGCGCCGCTGTTGCCCGCTTTAACGGGCTGCATGCGTGCAGTTGCCGCTTCTTGGCCGAGTCTCGGTGTCCCATGGGTGTCAAGTTCCGGGTAGGTCGGAGCTGCTGCATGCGAGGCGATGATTTGCTGGGACTGAAGGGCCGCACTCCTTCACGGCACTAACGGCGACTGAAGTTTATATATACATAAATTACAATTATAAATATAATTGTTGTACTACTTAAGCAAACTACCTAGTTAGCCCCTGCACGAAACAGTTAGCTGAGCATATTTTACCTCATTTAATGTCATAGATTAAATTTCAGGTTGGCTTATGTATATTATTAACGCACATACACTTTTAAAAGTAATACAGCAAGCTTTAGTGTGCGCAAATCCACTCTGAGTACACGAAGCCTACGTTCATAATTCTGTCACACTATATAAATGGCTGAATAATAGTTGACGTTATCTGCATAAATTGTTCAGCGAACAGTATAAATAGACCTGTCAATGTAGGCATTCGGTTTGCTTTAAATTGTATGCGTCCCAGTGTTACTGTTTAGATGCTTTTCCACATACACGGATTTTATTAACACTTTGTGTTAGTACTACGTTTACAACGATCCCTTTATTTTTAACTATCTTCTGTGGAAGATAGTTTATGTTCTTTGTGTTTTTAACGTATCGGTCATTGTAATGTTCTTGTAATGAACATTACAATGTTACCTCAAAAGGGAAATGGCAGAAAGTTTATTTTTTGTTAAAGTATTTTTTATCTTTATTAGGAAATTATTTTTAACTTGGTGGCAATCTGTGTTAAGCTTCCATATAAGCAGAGTGTAGCGTTGTCACAACACATAATGTTGAGGATTAACATTTTTAAATGATTTGTTTCTGGTTTGTCCTATTAGGGCCAGTCCCAGCAAAGTCATGGCAGATGGGAGGATCTATGTGGGGAACCTTCCTATTGATGTGCAGGAGAGAGACATTGAGGACCTTTTCTTCAAATATGGCAAAATTCGAGATATAGAGCTGAAAAACAACAGGGGTACAATCCCGTTTGCCTTTGTCCGCTTTGAGGATCCACGGTTAGTTCTCCCTTATTTCTCTCAGTGCTGATATATTCTTGTCTTTATAATTTTTTTATCCTTTTGTAATGCAAGTACAAATGATGTTTTAAATTGCCGAATCCAGGGATGCAGAGGATGCTGTATATGGCAGGAATGGATATGGGTTTGGAGACTGCAAACTACGTGTCGAGTACCCCCGCTCCTCCGGCTCCAAATTTAGTGGCCCCATGGGAATGGGTCCCCGAGGGAGGTTTGGGCCCCCAACGCGAAGATCTGAGTTTAGAGTAATAGTGACTGGTAAGTGGATGCTTGATCTTTCATTTGTTGTTTAATAGGGAACTCTTTCATGAGCATTTATTGTATGTGTCATTTTTGCATTTCTCTCCTTCTGCTCCAAGCCTCATGGTCGTCTTTTTTGCATTTATAGCATTAAAATACGTGGGAGGCAGCTCCTCATCAGTAACCTACACTTATATGCTGCATGACTCATAAAGTTAGGGAAATTCAAAAAGGAATTAAAAACTGAAAAAGGCCAGAGCTTCGTGGACCCCTGGAGGAGGTGACTGTTGCTGGGCTGACCTGGGCTATAGGGGTACAGATTCATCCAATAGGGTTTTATGTGTAGAAAGGTAAATGAAACCAAGGTGACAAATAATGTCGACAGGAGAGGGGTTGGTTACAATAAAAGCTGCTGACTGAAGAGGGGTTCGTGACGGTAGAAGTTGTCAATGAGTACTATATTACATATAGTTGGATAACTGAAAGGCTAGCCCAGTATTCTGACACACACAGTTCCGTTCAGATGGACATGGAGTCTCTCACAAAGTTTCACGGTAATTCATAGTATGGAACTTCGGTCATCATAAGATAACTGCATGACTCAGGCAGACACAGGCAGTCACAAACTAGGGCAACCAGAAAACATCCTGTTGAGAAGCAGGTTGTTTTATCTAGAATGTGTAGGTTTTTGGGGGTTGCTTTTCACTCTCAATTTGCATGTATATGATTTATTTTTGCCTAATTAAATTGGGAGTAAAGTGCCTTTAGACATTTCACATCTTCAGATTTATGATGCTATTGAGTAGGTAAAAAGTTATTTGCAGTTACTTGCTTTGAGCGTACTTGCAGCGAATTGGAATGAGCAGCATGATTGACTTGAGGAAAGAAACATTGATTGTAAAGGCATGTGAAGTATTAGGTCTGCTGAATCTGACATTTTATCCAATGAAATGGATATGAAACATTTTGAGGTAGAAGTTTCTGGATCTAATGGCTGAATTTCTTGCTTTATGGCTTGTAATTAGAGCAGGAAAGGCAGAAATGTGGCACACAACAGGCTTTAGACAGTAGATACAGAGGGTCTGAGGACTTATCAGTTTTTTTGTTGTCCAGCATACCATAAAGAAAGTAATTAGCATGAACCTATATAATGCATTGCATGTGGTGCAAATGAGGTAATATATCAATTGACCAATATGTGGATTATTTTCTGGGCTTCAACCCTTATTTCTTGAGCTGACACTTATTCTTAAGTTATTCTGGATGAATGAATGGCATGATTCCCATTAAGACAAGGTACAGTGCTGAGAGATACCTTGCTGCTCCTCAGGCCTACCACCGACCGGAAGCTGGCAGGACCTAAAGGATCATATGAGGGAAGCTGGAGATGTGTGCTTCGCTGACGTGCAGCGGGATGGGGAAGGAGTAGTGGAGTTCCTGCGAAGGGAGGACATGGAGTACGCTCTGCGGCGCCTCGACCGAACGGAATTCCGTTCACACCAGGTAACTTTGACTACTAGCAGAGTGGTTTTTAAACTTGGCCACAAAATCAGGAGTTTTCTTTAAAATTACTCATCCCATGACCATGACCAAACGCTTTGTTGCTGAATTAAACGTAGCGGGAATTGACCACATTGAAAGTGGAAAATTTTGCAGGGGGATTTGTATATTTATAGTGTGGGCAAATTGTGTACCATCTGCAATTGGCACCATAATGCCACCAAGGGGTCAAAGCCCATCCCTTTATATAAATGTTTAAGCTGTCATCTTCTTTTGATACATTAATCTCTTAAATACAATCTAATGTGAAATGGGATTAGTGTGGGAAAACTTTGATCACAGATGTTTTTAAATGTCTAGTCTGGGTGGCATGGAGTAGAGCTGCCTGGTCTCTCTGCTGGTAGTGGTGAATGCCTGAGGATATTTTGCTGGATTACAGGGAGAGACTGCCTTTATCAGAGTCCTCGAGGAGAGGGGGTCCAGCTGGGGCCGTTCAAGGTCCCGGTCCCGGTCCAGGTCACGGGGGCGGTACTCTCCGCCTTACCACGGCCGGGGCTCACCCCCCCCACGCTACCAGTCTCCACCTCCTCACCGACATGCAGTGTCACACCACAGTCCTCCGCCCCGCCGGCTCCCGCCACCGCCCCACAGCCCGCCTCCCCGCCATTATCGGTAAACCTGCCAAAGGACAACGACTAGCAGCTTTTGTGATGATTTTCTCCACCGCCCCCCTCCCCTGTGTGTGTGTGCTGGTGTCCCCCATTTCATTTTAATACCCATTTGGTTTGTAACATTCCATTATCTGGACTGCTTCCTGAGGCCTCCGTCGGCGTAGGGGGGTGCTGATGTCTCTGTGACGAAGGGGGCTTCTGTGTGTCTCTAAGAGCCATGTTGTAAGCCTTTGCAGAAGTGTGTGAACTTGCTGGATTCATTTGGACAGAGTCGAAGCAAGAATTCTCTCTGAAGATCAACCATGTATTAATGCCGACTGCCCATTTTCATCACCTTCTTAAATCCAGGCTATCCTGTAGCATGTGCCACATTGGAAATGTTTTTTTAATAACCCGCTGAAGACTGCCGTCTTCTGGATGACCACAGCTCAAAATTGATTGTAATGAATTCCTCCATTTTTTAATTAACATGAAATGTTTTAATTAGTTGTCATTTTCCCCATCTGCCAGTATCCTTTGTATCTGGTTATAGCTGTTTATAAAGTTTTTGTTTTTTCAATTAAAAGATGGAATCAAAGATTTTCAATTTTAATGTTTAGAAATGCTGGAAATACAAGCAAAGCATACATAATCTTCACCAACATAAGTCAGACTTTTAGCATTCTTAAAATTGTCAAATGGAGTGAAACAGTAGTATTTGCAGATTTGAGAACAGGTAATTGGGGGGAGAAAGGCATTTTAAAATTCCCTTTTGAGGTAAATTCATCTGCAAATAAACCAATTCAAAAGAATTCCTGCAGCTACCACAGGTGCCTGTTTGCACTCACTGACCTTTGGTAAATATACAACAGCAGTGAATTCAGCACTCATGGCTAGTGGTCCTGAGAAGATCTAAAAGTAGGGTACAGAGACTTTTGTACAGTTAAATCTGGCTGTTCAGTTGGTTGATTGGTTTCCAGTCACATCTCAGTTTTTCAACAGTACCTCGCGTTCCTCACGCTCTGGGAGAGGGATGTTTCCTGTCAGGGAGAAAGAAGGACTGATGAGGCACAAGTGGGGGGGCACCAGCTTACAGTCATTCATGGTAGCCCCAGGTGAAGAGCTGCCACCCATATCAGCACAGACCCCTGGGCAAAGTGCTCCCCTCACCTGGGGGTGCCACGTAGTAGCCCTCCAGGGTGTTTCTGGCAAGTCCAAGTAGCTGCTCTGCACAGTCACCTTCCTCTATGCGGTCATCTCTCAGGTACACCGCGCTGAAGGACCGAAGATGGATTATCATTGATGCTTAAGGACTATGGACATTAGGACATATTCCATTTGATGTCTGGTTATAAACCACAAACTGCATTTGCACAGTAACACAAAAAGGGGACAATGTCCAAAAATTAAGGGGCAAGACCTGACCAAATGGTACATATTGCTGCTTTGCCACCCACTGTGCTTAAGACAAAAACTGATATGAAAAGGCAAATTAAAAAAACAATAATATAAATGTTCCACTACACAGTCTCTCTGGTTTCTTTAGTTATAGCAATATATAAATACATCTTACCCTTAACACCTCTCAAACAATTTGTTTTGATTTCTATAACCCACACGATTCATCTGAAATTCATTACAATGTTGTGACGTTTCTTAAAAGCACAAATCAGTCTTGGTCATTCAATGGGAGTTCAGTGCTGTCATTTTCCAGTTGGCTCAATCGCAAGAATGCATCACCGTTAACATCAATTTTCTTTTAAAATTAGTTTGAAGTCCAACTTAAATTATACTTCATTGTCAAAACATGAATGTTCTCAATGTGGTTGACATTCTCTCTGCAGACAGACACACTGTTGACATGTGTGCCCGAAAAGTTAACAAAGGCCTGGATTTTGGTTTTGATCCAGGACACTCTGATGCCTCAGTCTCTCGAAAGCCCAGATCTCCAATGACTCCATGAAGATGAAAGCATCATCAGCAAAATCAAAATCAGTAAATCTTAACTCACTAACAGATGACACACAGCCTCTGGACCCCACATCCCTGACATACCCCAGAACCAACTGGGAAGAATGCAAAGGTTCTCCCTCCACTCTGCACAGCACTCACAGTATCAGTGTACAGGCCGGCCATGATTTTCAGCAACTTTGAGGTAATTCCACAAAGTCTCAGGATGTCCCATAGGGCAGCTTGATCAACTTAGTCAAATGCTTTATGAAAAATAATCGACCAGCAGTTGCACTCAAGTCATCCATGATCAGAAGTTTCACCTCGTAGGCACCCATCAACCACCAAACAAAGTTCTGAATATCTCTCTTACAGACATCACTCACTGCAGTTGGAGCATACACTGAGCCAACAGACAAGACACCCAGAGAGTGCCTTAGCCCGAGCCTCATAATACGCTCATTGAAAGGAGTGACATCAGACATCATCGGAAGGAGCCGATCCACCACAGCAACAGCTACTACCCGAGTAAAGTGCTCAGACCAATGATAGGTACACCCATCTACAAAGATCTGGCCACTCTCTCGTATGCGTACCTCAGAGAGTGCTGCCACTGAAATGTGGAGTTTACAAAGCTCCTCTGACAGCAGAGGAAGATGGTTATCATGCCACAGAGACAAGACATTATGGTCACCTAACCAGTTGTGCCATCTCAGATTAGGCCTAAGACCTAAGTGCTGCTGTTCATTGGGCGACATCTCAGCACCATGCCAGTTCTGATCCCCAATAGTCCTGACCCTACATGCTCTCTGGTGGTTTCAACTCCTCCGGGGATGAGGACCCCAAGGCGTTTCCCCCACCCCCTTCATCATGTGTGCAGCCCTCCTGGACAGCAGAAAAGGGTCCTGTTCGCTGTCTTTGAGCTGAGTGAAGTTTTCATGGACTAACTTGCAGGGCCAGATGCTGTTTAACTTTATACCCAGGTCACAAAAAAAAAAACACTGAGCTGAAACACCCTGACCAAGAGAAGTGATTTGGATGAAAGACACATTGTGCACGATTTGACGCTGTACCCTTACCGGTCCTCAAGAACCGAATCCATCGGCTCGACCCCATCCGTGTTCACGACGTGAAGTTGGTCGGCAAAGCGAATGGCTTTCTCTAAGCAATCCACACCGTCCTGATTACGGAAGTCCAGTAATGCCAGTCGCTCCAGTTTGTCGACCAAGTCCGGAGGCACCTTCGTAGGCTAAAAATTATTTAAGTAGATAAAAGAATCGTACCCTTCTATGGTAGGTGTTTACAATGACATCCACACTCACCAAAGTCTGACGTATGTATTTTTAAGAATGTGAACTTCAAAACAAAAGAGCTAACGGACTGACTTACTTTGACGACGTTAACCACGTTCTCTCAACCCAAACTAAAGAACACTGCTAGTAAAACTTTAAAGTCCATACCGGGGGAAGCTGATCCTCCGTCACACATTCCCAAGTTGGTGTCTGTGGTACCTGAGGAACCAAAAGGTGTATAAGCTACATAATTAATCACAAAAGCAATTGCATCTGATATATGTATTTATATCAAAATGTAATGTTTTCAAACATCATAATTGTTCACTTTTGTTCCACATATGGAATGGGGGAAATAAGCAGGGCTAGCTAGTTAGAAATGATCACGATGGCAACTTGGCTAGTTAAGTCTCTTGTAACAACACCATTGGATATAATGCAAATATACACTAAAGGCTGCAGTGCGTGAGCCTCGTGTGATCGATTTGAAAAGAAAGCGGACATAAATCCGTAAAGGTTTTCCAGTTTTACATACCTTTGGATTGTGATGATGTGGGGTCTGACTTTGAGATAATGATGTTGTATGTTTCCTGCGGCGTCGGGTAATGTTTTGTCCGCCTCTATTTTCTACTACGTGAGGTCCAACATAAACCCCACAGCGATGCCGTACAGGCCTTAGGTATAAAGCAACATACTGTAAACTCCACGTAATCTTGCCTAATGTACAGTGCATTATTTTTCGTATTTAAAAGTATAATCGTCTCCGCAGAATATATTTCAGAACCCCATTTAACGAATTAAATAAATTATTCTAAATAGTGTCCAACAATCAGCCCAGCGATCCGTACTGCAGTAATCCGCTTTGCACCAAAAGCCGTAAAATATGCATGCCTGGCATGATAATGCCGCAAAAAAGAGCGGAACGTTTTCACTGTTAGTTATCCTATAACTACTAAAAATAAATATATTTCCTTTTTCTGTTGAATTATCAGTAATACGATTCTATTTTACGAAAGAAAATTTAAAAATATTTAGTACTTGTAATTGGGAAAAAATATATAGTAATGTACCAAAGACATGAAGTATAGTAGTCTTCCTAGAGCCCGGATAGCTCAGTCGGTAGAGCATCAGACTTTTAATCTGAGGGTCCAGGGTTCAAGTCCCTGTTCGGGCGGTAATCTTTTCCTCATTCAATTGTACTCATTGATTCAATATTCTTTCTACTACTCGGAATCAATAATCTTTATTACTCGGTGTAACTTGACAACTGTCAGTCTAAATTTTTGTTTTACTCTTTCGTGTTTATTGTAGGGTTAGCGGAACCAAGCTGTAGCGTGGAACTCGTTCCGATGTTCTGTATTACTCCAGAAAGAAGCATTTTCCCCCATTGTTTGGTGACTAATCGATCTTTTCTTCTTGGGAAAATGAGAGTTATTAGATGAAGGTTAAATCCTTTAGGTAAGTAACTAATGGGGTAAGTTAATGTTATTTACTTTATTGTGGTTGTATTTAACTTATACTGCATATTTAACTTTGGTTAAATGCTGATTATGAGATTCGCGAACAGGTCATTCCACGCCAATTTGCAGGTCATGTTATGGATTTTCATTAAAAAAACTATGAAATTAATCTCTTTTTGTAATAAAGGTGTGCGGAGTCTTAAAACTGTGGACCCAATAGTTTTTCTGTGAAAATGCTTTGAGTTACAAATGAGTCATTTTTGCTCTTCTGAACTCGTGTTTAGGTTCATTAATGCTATTTGTATTAATTGTAATAAATGTAATAATCAATCATTACGTTGTGGAGACAGATTTCTATTATAGTCTATAGCCCAAAAGCATCTTATTCATCAGAGTATCATAATGTATTAAGTATGAAATTTAAATGCACCCGCCCATCCTCACCAGTTGGTCTCATCCAGTATATTCAATTGAATCTTTCTTTGAATTTGTTGAAATATCATAAAATGTTTTTACACTCATACTTTTGTAGAAAATACATCTTTAGCTCTTTGTGCAGCTGATGACAAAAATCCCATCTTTGTAAAAAGAAACTTAAAGCTTCCTCAGGGTTTAAGTTTAATTTGTCATATACACAATCGTACACTGTATAACGGTGTATTAAGGTTAGGTGTACTTTAAGATGCCTTTCTACCTGTTTATTGCATCACAATTTATGCAATACAAAGACAACAATCAAAATAGTTTAACAAAGAAAACTAGACAAATAAAAACAATTTGGTTGAAGGAAGTACGATGGCTCCTCCTATAATAATCTATTAAAAAGTGAAAAAATACATAAAGGAAATTCTTCCATATAATTAAATTAATCCATAACCCATGTTTTTCACCTGAACTTGTAAATCCTTGTACCAGACTTTCATTTGCCCCGTGAAGAGCGATTGCAACACATCAGTGAGGTCATGTGAATTCTCATTCTGACGCCTCCGTAAAGAAAAGTATATGAAGATGAGATTGAGTTGTAACATTAACGTTCAACGTTCATTATCCACATCAGCACTCCGGTTTCTCCTTGTTCGGTCCCATGAATTCCACATCAACTGGAATATCTTTATCCCTGATGGCCTTCTGCGAATATATAATTAACACGAAATATTTTGATTATTGTCGTGTGGATTAAAACGATACATTGCTTACATTTATTTTTCAAAGACACATGAAAAATACTATGACGAAGAACAGTATCCCTAAAATAAGCCCGGAAAATGTTAAAAGCACAAGTACATGAATATTAAAATTAACCAATTCAATAACTATTGGACTAGCCTTAGATAAACGCATTCTTGTGGCTTGTACTACGAATCAAGGTTACTGGCTTATCGGGGTAACTTGTCGAATTTAAGGTACCACAGTTTAAATGGACTTCATATTACATTTTGCCCAGACTACCTTAAATCCGAGAAGTTACCCCATAAACCAGTAACCCGATTCGTAGTACAGGCCCCTGATATCACAACAGTCCAAAAGTAGAGATCAATGAGAAACAGTTTTAGGAACTATTTAGATCATCATCATCATTAATATTATCTATTAATGTCACTGTTGCAGACATCCCATTTTGATTTTAGGGAGAAATACGAGGGACAACTGGGGAGGGGTGGGGGCTTTTGTTCGTCCCTCGCCCTCGAAATACCGGATTTGTTTTAAAATACCGTATAGCGCGGTTACAATGTCTGGACAGTATGACGGTACTAAAAAATGCGATAATGGCCAAGCCTAGCTAGCTGTGGAAGAGGGAAGGGGTACTGGACGTAAAATTTCACTCCCGGCAGGGGCGGGTTTACGGCGGAAAAACTTCCTGCTGGCTAATTATACTGCAGCGGTGCGGAAGGACAGCTTTCCGGGCCATTGCGCTTTATTTGCGGGTGTCGGGGATCCGCCAGACTCCCCGAGCTTCCGAGAGCGGTGGGATGTCTGCTGTCGTTTCTGGTAATTTCCAATCGATGGCATTTACTTACATGGACACAGAGCTGGTATTTCTTAAACATCTCCGTACAAGGGTCGCCGTCCCGCTCTCCTTTCAGAAACTTCTCTGCGAACCAGCGGTTGAAGCACTGGTCGTACTCACGCTTCAGCTCCGTGCAGCCTTCCCCTACGCTGTTCATCTTCCCGATAAGTCGTCAGCCAAGTACAGCTAACATAAAATGTCACTATATAAAAGCTCTCTATGTAGCACAAGTAGGTCGTAGAAAAAGACGGTAGTAATGACTGATAGTGTTTCTCCACACAATCGTGACCTTAAAAAGCCAAAAATCAAACTGCAAGTGAATGGGAAGTTAAATTTGCAGAGCGTTGTTTACAGGGGGACAGTTTTTCATGAAACACGTGGTTGAGGGGCTGGAGCTGAACCGGAAGGTGCGTGATTTCCGGTCGTTTTAACTGGGAGAATCAGTAGCAGCCTGTACCTGTGCCCTGTACTAAGAAGCCGGGTTACTGACTTATCGGGGTAACTTGTTGGATTTAAGGTACCACAGTTTAAATTATATTCGTTCACTTACATTTTGCCCAGACTACCTTAAATTCGACATGTTACCCTGATAAGGACCCTGATAAGTCAGTAACCCCGCTACGTAGTACAGGCCCCTGAATCTATTATTATTATTATTATTATTATTATTATTATTATTATTAATAATAATAATAATCATTGTTTTGTTGTTATAGTGCATTTTTTGGCATAACAGATTTGTTGATGCAAACTGTTAACTGGTATACATTTGCTATAATGCTGCAAAAAATGCTATAATGAAAAAAACATAATCATGAATTTATAAATATCGTACAAATTTAACATGAGGCCAATTGTGTAAATAATCTTAGTTAAGAGTCTTGCTGTAACCAAAGCAGGAGTACAAGACCACGAATAGCTTCATTGCTCTAGGATTCACTATTATACAGGAATATTGGAATAAAGTAGCTAGGAAGTGATTTCTTCACCTTCTGTGTGACACTTCATGGCTCAAGTACTTAAATGGAAGGGATGCTCCTTAGCAACCAGTATCAGAAAAGTGAATATGGAAAAACAAAAAGTGGAAAAATATGCAGCAGAAAGGAATCAAAACTAGTAGTATCCATGCATCCATACAATTTCTTATGTTTTTCTTTAAAAATAAATGCATAGCTTAACCATATAAATGTGACAAGTAAGCATTTACTCATTAACAATCTAATTTCATTTCAGTAATCAAATGTTATTTTCCTCATGAGCCATTATAATTATCTAGTATGAATGTTTTGGTTACCTATTATTTCCTTTGTGACACCAGGGGGCAGTGCTGTCCTGGGCAGTACTGGGAGGAGACAGGAAAAGCCCATTTCCTTGCTCCTTTTCCTGTGAGCTTCCCCACACATTATTAGGAGGATGACTGCAGTAATTTCACTGTAAACAGGCTTTTGCTGAAGGGGGAGCAAGAAACAAACAGTCCAATAAGAGCAATGCAGACAACTTAACTCTTAAGATGGCTTGAAGATAATCTTACGGTATGGGTATGTTAAATTGGATAAATGTAAATTCTGATTAAATATGAGGTAATGAGGAGAGATACTGATGCAGTCTTTATCTCTGGGCATATCCTCCAGAGTACACAGCTAAATTCATATGCTGTTATTAATTTATAGCATGTCCTGAATCTGCTTGTTTCATTCCAGTACACACCCTGATCAAATTAGTGGCTAATAAGTTATACCATTAATGCTGTGCCATTAATATCAGTACATCCCTTCACCTGAAAGAGGAGCTTCCTGTAAAACAAAGAAACTGGGGTAGGGATTTGTCCTTTTTTGAATGCTACTCCTTCATCCATCCATCCATCTTCTATATGCTCTTATTCTACTGGGTTGCGGGGGGTCCAGAGCCTATCCCAGAAGCAATGGGCACGAGACAGGGAACAACCCTGGACAGGGGGCCAGCCCATCGCCGGGCACACTTACACAGGCACACCTACAGGCAATTTAGTAACTCCAATTAACCTCAGCATGTCTTTGGACTGTGGGGGGAAACCAGAGTGCCCAGAGGAAACCCCATGACAACATAGGGAGAACATGCAAACTCCACACACGTAACCCAGGCGGAGACTTGAACCCGGGTGAGGCAACAGTGCTAACCACTGTACCACCATACTACTCCTTCATTAGGGAGTAATTTTATGAAAACAGGAAATGGGGGCGAAATAATGGGCTATCTGAATAGAAATGTAATAAATATGTTATAACAAGTGAAATATATTGAAATGATGGAGGCATTGAGCTTTATAATTATGAGAGTTTGTCATGCTTATGGTGTTCAAAGAGTGTCTCCCATGATGAAGTGGGAGAGACACAGAATACACCTGGTAGATAAACACCCCCATCAATGTAATATTTTTATCTATGCCTATCTAAAGACAAACTTCCAAGGATAAGTATACTGCCACCCCATTGTTACTTACTGTTACTCATTTTCACTCATCTGAATAATAGTTATTACTATAACTAATGTTTTTAAAGCTATTTGGAAAGAGATAAATATTTCAGTCTACTGAAACAGTAATTGGAAAAATAAGAAGAATTCCATTTTATTGGGTTTTTTATAAATACATAAACCATCTAATATTTAGAATCTGTTTGCATTATAATGTTGATGACCAACCACAAAATAACAAATATATTAGCTTAGAAAAAAAGCTAATTCAAGTAAATGAATCAATAAAATATATAAATTTTTCTTGTCATTTTGCTGCAACATACAGTAATTTGCAGTCACAAAGTTACCATTAAATGCATTACAAGAAACATCCGCAACATAAGAACACAGATGAATTCAGGAAGTTGAAGAATAGGAATGGAAGTCCAGTTCTGTAATGTGAGAAATGTAAGTTGTGCCCTGTACCATTAGGTAAGAGTTAGTTTTGCAGCATAATCATTGTGTGGTAATGGGGGCTAGTGGTCTAGATTCAAGATTCTTTATTCGTCACATGTAGTTTTAGCTGGTACAACATACAGTGAAATGTTTTTCCCTGGCTGAAAAAGTACTCTCTGACTGTGCTAGACATACTAAAAAATGAGAGGTAAGAAATAAAGTAAGGTAAGAAAGAAACTAGTTTGCTTTATGAATAAGAACGACACTTCCCCAAGGCAGCAATAGCAGTCTGCATTCAATTCTGGCAAATACATCTTTGTAAACAGTGCACAGGCATATTCTAGCATACATTCTTATAGCACAAGTGAAGGTACATTAAGTCACCAGGTGGCATAATTCATGTGAAACAATTGTAAGACTTTAAAGAAGGTCACTTGCAGAGCAGGGTGAGAGACCTTCATGTGACATGTTCAAGTTAAGTTACAGCTTGTCTCTAAAACACAGTGCTGAACAAAGTTCTTTCCTACAAAAGGGCTGCAGGTGTTATATTGGTTAAAGATGGAAATGCAGGAACCACACATAAATTTCTACAGTAACACATGCAGATGTATGAAGTTGCTTTGAATTTTAAAATGTGTCACCTGAGGAACTAAATGTATAAAAACTGCCTGCAACTGCCTTATATCTATCTTAGGAATAGGAAACAGTTTACTTGTATTGGTATTCCAGGTTTTTCATTTTTACTTTGATAATACTGCGTTATGTCAAACACTTGTTATTATTTATGTTAAAATGGACTCCATCCCTATCGGTCAACCTAAGCCCTGAAACACAGGAATGGTACTCAGGGAGATTCATGAAAATAAAATACATTTTACAAGGCATGGGGGTACTTTAAATATTGACTGACAATAGAAAACGTTGAATAAGCATCACAAGATTTACATAATATACAGTGATTCACTGAAGAATAATGAAAAAATAAATAAGAGCACTGTATTATATCTTTGTATTTTGTATTCATTTTTGTCCAGAAAACCATAATTCACATATACATCATATACGTTTCTCTCTCTATATATATTACATATATCATAATATAGTTTTTTTTCTTAATACACATACGCTTTTTAATTACATTTGTTAATTTCCCCTTGTTACAGTACAATACACAGACAGCAATATATAGATTTATCTTGGAACAGACACCAATGCCATAGGAGGGGAAAATAGAAATGTAATATAATACATTGGCATTAACACATTGCTGGCAGCCTTTCAACAGTGTTCATGTTTCTTCCCAGAATGCAATGGACCATCTTGCTTCCAGTCACACAGGTTCGCTGATATGCAGGCAGGCTCACCAAAATAAAACCATCATACAAAGACAATACTACACCGATGCTAGTTTTGAGGGAAGGTAATTATACCTTATAACAAAAGCCTCAATGGTGTGTGAACAACAACAGAATGCATTGTATAATTTTACAATTCAAATAAAACTTTCCTAATATTAGCTCATTTACATTTTTGCATGATTTTAGGAAAACCTTTGTACTGTCACTTGAAATTTCTACTGAATCAATTCAAAATTCCTCATCCAGACATATTTCCATGAGAAAAAGTTTTATGCCATTTTCAGTCAGAAGCACTGTATAATAAATGTGGATTTTGAAATTTGCCTTTTTTTAAATAAAATCTGACATACTGACATTTTGATGATTAAAGATATCTGTGTATCTGTTAGTCATAAGGCCAAAAGTCAGTCCTGAAGGCCATTGAAGGCCATACAGGCAAGCAAGCTGCAACTGAACCATGTTAAAATGTGAGAACATCGATTGTCAGGACAGTACAGATTAAGGCAAATAATTTTCAAACATTATTTCCAGGATATCTCTTCACAAAGGTAATGGATAGTTTTCTGGTGGTATCGTGTGTTTATGTAATGGGCATAAGTTTTAGAAAGTTTGATGACACTGAGAAACTACAAATTTCTGTTGTAAAACATGCCAGATAGAGAACTTTGTATAAATGCACTTTGAGTGCCGTCTAAATGGCCTTTTCTCCTTTTGAACTAATGACTCACAACATGTTCTTACCCCAACTGAATTGACTTAGTGTCGCTCTACTGCTGAGTAACAAACTGAGCCGTTACAAATGCAGCAATATGAATCACCTCGACAATCGAATACAGAGATGCTCCAGAAATATTGTGGCTGAGTTCTGTAATGCTTTCTCGTGCTTAATCTGAAAACTCAGCCGGAAAGACTCTCTCCAATCGCTCTCTAAGAGAACAGTTCCAGGAGGACATGTCTCAGCCTGACCATAACACTGAAATAGTCTTTGATGGTCAGACCTGAACGCACCATGATGATATCAGTTCTATAGTGACTTTTGACCTGAAAACCTGATCTTTCTTATGAAGACACCATCAGTCAAATTGCTTCTACTTACTAAGGTTCTACAGAGGTGACATCAGGCTACCCTCCCAAGCCATGTGCCTTTTTTAGGACAGAATACACATTGAGTTTTCATACCTGAACTGTTACCTGTCACAGTAGGCTATATTACACACAAACTGGCAGATGCAGGAGAATGCTGAATGGCAAAAGGCAATGATACACAGTTTTGCACGGTGACAGACGGCATACGAGACTCCAGGTCAGACGCGGCTGAGACAAGCAGCAAACTGGGATGCCTGTTCACAGGAACTGGCAGAAAATGGGGCCATGTGGGGTCACTTGTTCTCAATGAGCGTCTGCACTTTGCACACCAGGTCGCGAGCCAGAGTCAGTATCTGCTGGATGTTGTGATGCTCTGCCATCTCTGTAAGAATAAGGCATATTATCAATAATAACACATTAATTTATTGCTTCATTCTAACAATAACAACAATGTAATCTTCTGTTCTCGCACTCAGAGTGCTATATTCTATCATTTCTGAGTAACAACAGACCTTCAACTGCAGCATCATGGGGCGATATGGCAGCCATTTTGTGCCAGTTAAATAAGCGCACATCAGTTTCCTGGTTCTCTTTGAGCCATATCCTTTTCAGCAGCTGTCTGACTGCGCCTCTGAGGTGAAACCACAGAAGTTGCTCACCATTGAAAAACTTAATGATGTCCGTGAAGTCCATGTTGTTCTCCAGTATGATGTCCCTGTAGATCTCCACCAGAGCGAGGGCAATGAATAAGACAAAGTGACTTGAGGAGGTGTACTTAGCAGCCCAGATGGTCTCCCACACAGCGAACACGTCGTCGTACACCAGCTCTGGAGGGGTGTGCAGAGCAAAGGGATTGGAGGTCAGTGGTATGAGCTGGCAAGCCCCACACTCACTTCATATCAAGGAGAAATGCAAATGTTCAAAAAACAGAAAATTATGCAAAGATGGAGAAGTGGAGAAGCAGCAACCTCCCCAACAACCAGATAAAATCATGCTTTCATGGAACAGAATTATTTTATACTGATTTGTGTAGCTGTTTGATGTATTAAATTAAATTAAAAGACTACCTTCAAAGAGCAGGCACTTGCATTCGAGCATTGCTCTCAGCAGATCCTCACAGAAGGTTATTACCTCGTTTAAAGTCCAACAGAAACCATCGGTAGCAGAAGTAAAAGTGGGTGTAGTCTCCATTTTGGTGCATCAGCTCAAACAACTCGGAATCCAAGATCTACGGGAGGGAGAAGTGGAGAGAGAGAGAGAGAGAGAAGGTAATGGAGAAGCTTCTATCCAAAATGAAAGACATTTACACACACACGCACACACACACCAAATGTAACTTTTGTCCAGTAATTTTATTCACCATCTGCTCTACAGCTTCTCGGGAAAAAATTAAAGCAACACTACCTGAATTAAACATTTTTAAATGGTTAAATCTGGTTATGTGGCGATATGGTTAAAGCCATCACTCCTGAGTTCCTGCAGTCTTAGTGTGTTCTAGTTGCATTCTAATTCAATAACAGAAGAGGTATGATGTTTGTGAAAAGCCCACAATCACAAGTGAGTTTACACAATGCATCATTTGCCCCAAGATCAAAATACCCTTAAGTTTCATCCTCAGAAACATTGCAAGGGGTGGTTAAGCTCTCTGTTGATCCCTTGAGGAGCCACTGCTTCCAGATTTGGGTCGTTTTACCTGGATGAGAGACCGCATGTTAGCAAAGTGTGTGTCCATGGCACCCCCATGAGGGAAGTTCTGGTTCATCCTCTTCATGAGCTCTGTGAAGCAGCTGAAAGCCGTAGCCTCTGTGTCAAGTCAGGGAGAGACAGTGAGGGTGAGTCAGTCAGCCTTCTTGGTTATAGGGATAGTTCTTTCAGCTCCTGGAAAAAACGCAGACTCACCGTCATCCAGGATCACGAGTAGCGGAGCCAGCAAGTCACACATACCCTGGACATAACCGATCTCCAGGTGCTGCCAAACGTAGCTGTGAAGATAAGGACATGCTGAAGTTACAATAACAATTACCAAAAAACTCCTGAGAAGGCATTAATGAGGGCTTTCTCTGCGTGTGGATGCACATTGACACCTCTGATGGGCACCTGCACATGATGTTACGGAGCTTCTCCAGGTTGGCGGGAGTGAAGTACCAGAAGTTCCTGTCGCAACGCTGGACGTCCTTCTCGATTCGGTGAAGGTTGATGGTGTACATGTCTAGTAGCTCTTGCTATATTAATGAACAATATTAAGACATGGGGATTAAATACCATGTTAGTGATGAGTGATTGAAGCCACTCTCTTATCATGCCTTTAGCTAATGCTCAGCGCCCAATGTGCTGATCCCACGTTCCAGGCGGCAGCAGGGTCTTACGGAGTAGGTGGTTCCGATGGAGGAGACGGGTGATGCGGCTTCATTTTTCACTTCCCCACCGACGGCCAGGGAATCAAACTGGGGGAAGAGGCTTTCCATCTCGGGCTCCGACAGGGCCGACCCACTCCCCTCCGGGCTGCCCTTCCCCACTTCATCGTCCAGCCGCAGTTCCAGTACCGGCAACCCTGCCGGACCCAATTCCGCATCCTGCAATTCTGGGCTCGCCCCCACACTGTCTACTAGGGCTGACAGCGAGTCTCCCGTGCTCTCGGAGGGGGCCTTCCTGTCCCATGGGCTCATGGATACTTTGGCAACCAGAGGAATCTCCTCCATTTCAATCGCAGAAGGAGACTCATCAGAGTCTGTAGTGAGCAGGACCTCCTCAGTCCTTACAGAACTTGGAATTTCAGTAGCTGTGAGCAATTTGGACCCAGTTTCAAACACCTTAGGCCTGTTAATATCCATGAACTTCATTCCACATTCCTTTTTCTCCTGAACCCTGATCTCTTCGGATTCTCTGGGTTTCCCCTCTTTCATTTCTTTACCTTCTTTAGCATTATGGTGGCCATCAGTTGCTGCTGAACCTTGGGCTACTGCTTCTCGCCCGTCAGGCTCCTTCAGTTCTCGACCCTCAGCCCCCAAAGCTTCCGGACACTTGGACACCCGCTTCGTTTCAGGAGTTTCTGCCTTTACAGTTTCTGGAGCATTGGCGGCTTGTGTCGCTGGAATCCCCACTTCCTCGGTCTCCAGACTCACATCGCCCCCTGTCGGTTGAGTCTTGCACTCCGTCACCTCCGCAACGCCGACGGCCTCTTTATCTACAGCCACAGCTTCCTGTCTTTCGACGCCTTTGGCTCCTTCCTTGGCAGCTGCTCCCTTTTCTGGAAGGACCTGAAGCTTGGCGTCTACGCTGGCAGTAGGAATGGGCTCGGCTTGCTGCTCTGTCTTGTCTACGCTGGCAGCAGGAATGGGCTCGGCTTGCTGCTCTGTCTTGACTGGGCTTGGCTGAGGAAGTTGTGGCTGGAGAGAGGTGCCTTTAGCTGCTGGCTCGGGCGCACTGCTGTCTTCAGTGCTCAGTGAGCGGTCCGAGAGGCCAGAAGTGATAGAGAAGTTGCGGGAGGAAGGATGTCCCGAATCGGGGGAGCTGGTACCATTTGGCAGGGCACCGTTGGGGATTTTGGGAACCTGCTTGGTCTCGTCACTCTTGGGTTCCATCTCTATCTGATCTACTTCCTCCACTGACTCAAACACCTGCAACAACAAACCGGGGAAAAACAGCATGACTGAGGAGAGAATGGGGGAGGAGCAGAGAAGACCAGGGTAGACGGGAGGGAGGAAGGTGGAAGGCACTGCAGCCCAGTAGGAGGCGCCGTGGCTCACAGTTTCAGGGATTGGAATTTGATTCTTGGGCTCTCCCAAAAACATGCAGCTAGCTGAACCGGCATCTCTAAATTTCCCATAGTGTGTGTGAGTGTGTGTTCATCTGTCTCATTTGCCCTGCTTCCTAGGACAGTCTCCAGGCTCTATCAGGACCCTATCCTGGATTAGCGGTTCTGGAAAATGGCTGGGTTAAGTATAAGCACACTGTAGACCTATAGTTTCACCTTGTAACCCTAAAATCATCCATTTCTGCAGCCGAACTTTCAATGAAATAAGCCAGAAGACAGACTCCAGGCAGCGACTGGTGAGGGGCACATTACACTAGGATCACATGGCTCAAGTGGCACGGCGAATCATGACAGAGGCTCTTATAGACTGCAAGCTGAAGGTTATTTGGATGACAGGACTGTTAATTACCGTTTCCATTCCTGTCTGTACAATCCTAAAACATTTTTAGTGTAATTCAAATTGAGCTTATAGTTAAGGAATATAAACATTACTAAAATGACAGATTGAAATTACAGACAGAAAAAGTTTGAAAATTTTGCTAGTTATACATGCCATTACCTAAAATACAGCCCTATAATTGTAGAGGTTAAAACATTATTTTAAAATAATTACATGAATAGAGCAGCAGGTTAAGTAACTGGGCTTGAGATCAAGAATCCAATTATTGTCACCTCGTAAAAAGTACTGAAACGTTTATGTAAACAGATGGTAATAAGGAGACTAATCGAGTATGAGTGTGCACTGCATTAAGTCATGCTGAGTTCAAAACAGATACAAATTATGCAATGACACCACAGAATGACACACATAAACAGAATGCAAATGTCGGAAAAGAGAAGACATGCAGGTCTAAGGTCCCAAAATACAGGAAAACAGACATGGCTAGATACACCTAATGAGCAAAGAGTTTCCAGAATAGATCAGTGAAAGACTGAGACAGGTGAGCACTCCCCATTGGACAGGCAAAGTCAAGTGATAAGGCCATTTATTCTTTTCACCTGTGTTGTTTTAGCCCCCATTTAAGATTGGGTTCTAGGTTTCTCAACACTACACAGAAAATACCACAACCCTGTACCCTGTTTTAGCCTTTTCCACAATCCTGTACCCTGTTTTAGCCTTTTCCACAACCATGTACCCTGTTTGAGCCTTTTCCACAAGCCTGTTTCACCGGGTGTGCTTCCTCTATACCGAAGGCAGAACAGATGCCTTTGGTTTTGTTAAACCCCATCTTCACTTCCATCCACAAATAAAGCTCCTAACCATCGCTGTGTCAGGAGATGACTTTTGCCACAGAAGGATCAAATGGATATGGAGTCGGTGGAGCTGCAAGCGGTGCAAGTGGGCTTTAGAAACGCTCGGAGTCCGTGTTGGCTCAGCAGAAACGTGTGGGAAGCAGAAGCGTGCGGGAAGCAGAAATATACAGTGTATGCAGCACTTTGTGTCGCTGCGGCAATTATTGCGGTGTGGAAACAGCTGAATGCACGCTGCAGCGTGTGTATGCACGTGTGTGCGCAGTACCTGTGTGCTGCTGCTGGAGTCACTCTGCAGTCGTGCATGGCTCTGTCTGCCTGAGCTGCAGCTCTGGGTGGACTGGAGTGCAGATAGGGGTGCGGGGAGGGGTGTGGGTAGGATGAGGTCACCGGGAACAGGACGCACCCCAGGGTAGGGTCACGGGGGAGAGAAAACATAATTTGAGTAAAACAGCAGCTATGGTTACGTCGGGGTGTGGGGGGGGGGCATGCTATGGCGGGGTGCTCCACTTGGGTACCTCGTTGCTGACAGTGGAGTCGCGGTGTATCATGCGCTGGACGCCGCTGTCCACGCTGGCCCCAGATGAGCACTTGGCCAGTGCGGCTGCATGCTGCTCCTTTTCCCGCTGCCGGACGATGGCCTCACAGCCCAGCCACTCGCTCATGGTCTGCTCATAACAGGCCCGCACCTGGTCATCCACCTGCCACACAGGGGGGGAGCGAACGCCGCTCAGGGGAGCAGCCAAACACGCTCGTGTGGAATCATTTACATTTTCCTAATCATTGTCAGTTTCAGGAAAGTCTTATTTAGGTGACAAAACCACAGAATGCAGTCAGCTACAAGCCAGTAGCAACTTCCCAGCAGAATTGCAGTTTAAGGTCCATTTTTTTCCAGCAGAAGAACATTCTATAAAATCTCCATTTGAAACCTGAAGCAGTTTATACACGGTTCTCCTTTAGCTGGACTGCCGGGGATCGTTCCCTGAAAAGCTTTTCCGTTCACAGGACATTCACCTCTTTCCTCTCGGCCTCTGACATCCCAAACTGGTAGTGTCCCAGCAGAAATGGCCAGACCTCTCTGCGCAGTGAGGGGTCGACCCCCCCGAAGTACACCAGCCTCAGCAGCTCCTGTTCTTCATAAGCCTGGCGAACAACCAGAAACCGAGGTTTTCAGGCACGACACGTGACGCGCACAGGAACACGCCTTATAACATGTGCAGCATCATCTGACATGTGCGAGGTGATGCAGGGGTGAAGAATGTAGCCCCAGTCCAAGGACCAGAGGATCTAGACTAACCTGCCCTGTTCCTGAAGGTTTTCGTTTGTACAAAACTTTCACCTTAATCAGAATCTACTCTTAGCCCATAGCTACATTGTGTAGTTTCATCTGGACTAGAACTAATCATAATTTTTTCATACCAGTATATTGCTTATGAAATATTCTTCCATTCGCATAATTTTGCCAAATATGCTAAATGTATTAAAAAATTTATCAAATGGGCATCTAAGGCCGTAAATGGAAAAATTGATTATAATCAGAACAGCTATTTAACAGAGAACAAAATTCAGCAAAAACAAAAATACCTGGAGTGGAGAGATCATCACCACCCACAATAATTTACCATGTCTCTTACTGGCAGCCTGTAAGCACCTTAGTCACGGCTGCATTTGGCTGTGAGACTGAGAGTGTGAGGGCCGCAGTCAAACGAGTGCGATAAACAGCACCGCCGGCTTGCATGGGGCTCTGGCATCCTGTGGGGGGGGGGGGTGCACTCACGGCGCAGTCTTTCAGGAAGTCGCGCCACACCTCCACAGAGAGACCCCCGCGGGCGTCGCAAGGCACGTCGGGATCCACGATGGTGTGGTTCACCAGGGCGGACAGGTGAGTGCGCACCGTGGAGAGGTGGCGGCAGTACGCCAGCCCTGCACACCGGGATCGAGAGCGATTAGCGGCTCCTACATCAGGCATTTCACTTAGACCGCTGCCATAGTTAGGATCAGTGAGATTCCGCGACACATCATTAAATGCAGCCTTTCAGCTCTATCATTAGCATATGCATACAGGTATTTACTGCCAAACAAGAGAATCTCAATAAATTGTTAAGGCTGGTAGCAGGTAAACAGCTGCAAATATGAATATGTTCAGAAAGAGCTCCGTTACAGAAAATCAGACGTGAATGGAATCCAAGGCAGCTTCTCTTTCTTGCTGGCTGCTCACTCACAGAATTAACTTCGGCTTGTGAATTTTAACGTCTTCAGGGCTTTCAGATTTAAAAATTGGTCACTTCACCATCACTTTGGTACGAATCAATACTGGTCATTGGAAAATAAATGACCAGCTGGGTTCATAGGTCATCAAAAAAGAGTCAAAGTCAATACTGGATTAAAGTAGAAAATGCTAATCAGATACCTTAGGTTGGCTATTTACTAAATGACGTTTGAGTAACTGTGGAGAGATGGGTACATACAGCCATAGAAGGCCCGCGAGATGATCTGATACTTCATGTTGTCACAGAGCAGCTTCAGGGGGGCCCTGCGGAGGTGAACCCACAGACCACAGCTCTGATCAGAGGACCAATCAGGTAGCCTATTGGTTATGGTCAAGGATCACATGTCCCGGAGGGCCCAATCACAGCACCCTTCAATAGTGCACTTGAATTTATCCAGTAATCTATCCCGTATTTCAATAAGGCAGCATTGTAAGTCACAATAATAAAAATACATGACTTTAATAGTTAATCATATGCTTTGAATTTAGTTTATTCCAATTAAGCTGTTGATGGAATATCAAGCAAATCACATGACCTCTATAATGTGACCCTGTGTCACCAGAGGGAGGTTCCTGAGGCTTCCTCACCTTTCCTGGTTGCAGCCATTGGGGGGGCCCCCATCCGACGAGCCGCTCTGGGAGCAGGAGGAGCAGGAGGACTTCCTGGGGGTCGGGTGCCACATACTCGCCCCCTGATCCATCAAGTCTGGGGTTACTGAGGCACAGAAAACACCATCGTTATCCTGCTGCGTCCGAGAGCCAACATCCCAGACCTGGCAAGGACTGCAAAGCACCAGGGAGTCAGCAAGATGTAATCATCGTGGAATCTGAGGTCAATCACTAGCTGTGAACCAAAGCTGGATTACACAGATCTGGACCAAATTAAACACCACATGCAGAGACCCAAACGCACACTATAAAGCTGAAGTAAATCCTTCAGAAGTAAACACGGCTGCTCAGGACACATAAACGTGAAATGAAAAATGACAGAAGATGAAAGGAAAGCAATAGCCAGATGATAGCATGTCTTTCTGTCAAGCTAACTGTTCACCCATGTATCCCTCTTATCCCGATTACCCACATCACCACTGGCTTAAGACACGCCCCAAAAAGGGGCGGGGATCATCTGACTTAAGACACGCCCCAAAAGGGGGCGGGGATCATCTGAGGCAGAACTGGGCAGGAGAAACACGAGGCAGAGCTTTACAGCGGTGTGAACTCGGGGCTTGCAGGGGTCCAGGGAAGCTGCAGGAGTGCTTGGGGACCACCAAGGTCCTGGACCTCCGAGAGGGGCTTCTCCACACGTGTAAGGAGAGGGAGCGGGGTAGGGGGAGAGCAAGGGGGCAACTGGGAGCAACGGTCACTGAAACAAACAACGATGAACACAAAGAATGAAGACATACACTGAACAGAAGAACAATGCTACAAACAAACGATGATAAATGAAAATATTCAATAAACAACTCAGCAGATGGACAGATGGAAGGGGAAGAAACTATAAAAAACAATCAAATGTGTCACATCCTTAACAGGGAAGGCAGTGCACAGTCACTTACCAAACTCTGATTGGCTGCCAGGGAACAAGATGCGGAAGACATAGTCTGTGGCCTCATCCTCCTCTTTGTCGGAGGTGGAGTCTGACGAACTCTGCAGACATCTCTTACGCAGTTTTGGGAAAACCTTTCCCTGGGAAAAAAGACGTTAGTGGCTTATCCAGCAATACTGAGGACCTACATCTTCTGCAGGAATAAGTCAGGAAGAAGATCCATCCTTCCTCTATCAGCTTATCCAGTGAATCATGGGTCACAAAATAATAACCTCCTGTCCATAAGTCCCGGGCTTATGTCTGGTCTGCGTGTCTCATTTCCTTTAGCTATTTGGGGTTAGTAGGACCTCATCATCATAAAAACCAAACGTTATTTTTTTTAACAATTGATAGTTTTAAACTAAAGTTGATGTCCTTATTTGAGGATGTAGGGTCTCAGGAGGATAAACACACCAATTTACACAAAGAAAATATCCAAGACAAAGTGTTCCACCTCCAGAAGCCAGTGGCTGTGCTTTCCCTGTGATAAAAATGGAACAAATGGAAGACGCTTATTTATGCACAAAGGGTGAGAGAAGCCATTGAAATAGAGCAATCAGGGCAATGTTTTTCAGCAACAGTGGAATTTATTACATGCTATTTGCTATGTAATGCTAACGATCAGAGTCACGGTTCATCAAACGCATATAAACATGAGCTCCATGTGGGCTGTGGGCTGTGGGCTTTAACCACAAAAACAGACTTTATCCCACCCAGGTGGCAAACCTGCAGGTTTAATGCCTTGGGGGCTGAATTAAGAAGCGGCCATATTACTCTGCCTTCAGTATCGAATTATGCACCTGCTGCTTCCCCCGCGATGAACGGCACAGCCCTTGCATCAGACCGAACTCTCAAAGCACACATAGCAGGCGGGATCAAGCAGCATTTACACCTTCACTCGCAGCCAATCACGACCATTCATACTGTCGCCAGGAGACAGAGATTCGCAATGCAGCTCATTTCGGTGGTGGTCAGGAGCACTGGGCTCGATTTGGAGACACTCGCCGTGCAGAACAAAGAACACCTGGCTTAACTTGCATTGTAATTTGCTTCTGCTGTGGAGTTTAACTTAGGAGGTGCTGCAGAGAACTGCTTTTCATTTATGTTTGCGCTTTCTCTGGTTAAGCTGTAAACTGGAGATTAAGGTTTAGTCTATATCCCTCCTAAATTTATCTAAACTTCATGTATAATAAACATGTTTTAAATGCTTTTTTAAGATACTGTCAGTTTCAAGTCTATGTAAATGCCAATATGATTAAAGAAGAATAGCGACAGGATAAAATTAAATTTTAGATGCTACTCATTGGTGAGCTGTGCTATTTTTAGAACAGGCCTGCAGGCGACTCATGTGGTCCTGGGGGGCATCCTGGTGCCTGCGGGCACCATGTTGGTGACCACTGGTCTACATCTTCTAATTCTTAAATAACTGTTTTGATGATTATTTTAAACATTTAATCATTTATTTTATCCTATGCAGGCTAAGCCCCTGCTTCATGCCCAATGCTGCCCCCAGACTCCAGCCCCCCTTGTGCCTCTCTACGACATACGAGGTAGATAAGATGGATGGATTAATGGATGGTCCATATAAATTGTGCATTTTGTTCATTGTATCAAGATTGGAATGCCTTTACGTAACACCCCTTAGTGACCCATACATGAAAACTGAGGAGCAAAAATATCGTTACAAAGGTTAGCTAAATAACCAGAAGCATGAAGTATAACCTACACTAGTGCATCAATGGTCTCCCGTTCCAAAGGCTCCTGTATTTTTTAATTACAGTGGTTCCTCACCCCATGAACAGTCTTGTTCATGAACGAATCGGGTTATGAACCAGGTGTGGTTCGTGTTTCAGGCTGCGAACACAAACATTCCCAAAAGGGTCCCAAGAAACACCCGAAACACGAAGAAATGTCATTATGCCCAGGAACGGCGTGGAATGTATAAAAAACTAGTTGTAGATGTACATCTTTACTCTATCTCTTTAGAGGTCAAATATCGTTCTGTTATAGCGGTGCCTGTTTGTGATGGTTTTTAACAGTCACATACAGTATCTATACATAAAATTACAGTACTTCATTAATAAAAATGAAGTAACTCCCATTTAGGTTTTATATTCTCCATTCACACATAGTGGCAACTATATATTGTTTGTTTACAGTACAAAGAAGTTCATCCTCCATATAATGCATGGCATCACGAAATGTACATAAATTTTAGGCATATGAATAATGTACAGTATAAAAAAATCACTTTTTCGAAATTACTGTATTGTTTTTGACTGTTACTCAGTCTTTTAATGTTAATGGTTTATTTTTTTGAGGGGATGTTTTGTGGTTCATTTCTGTGTTTTGGCGTCCTTTGAGTGACCAGCCCGCCAACAAGCATATGCTCAGTTGTGTATTGGTCCGCCTTCTGTAAACGTATGTTCACTCTCCCTTTTTTGCTCTTTAGGGTTATTTTAATTTAAGTCTCTATTCTTGGTCACAGAAAAAAAACATAATAAATTGAAAAAAATTCTGTGATTCTGAGGTTTGAACTAATTATTTGTATTTACATTATTTTAAATGGGAAAAATTGATTCAGGTTGCGAATTTTTCGGGTCGAGAACTGAGTCCTTGAACGAATTAAGTTCGTGAGCCGAGGTATGACTGTATTTATATTTCCCAAAGCAGAGACACTGTTCTTGGGTATAACAGCAATCTGGCCCCCACTCCAGGAGATCCCTGTGGCTCATTTTGATTCTTTTTCTATTATTTTTATTCTCTCCTGGCAGGAAAATTGGTTTAATCCCAAGGGGTGAGAGAAGTGGCCAGGAGCCTTCGCTAAAGTTGGCTCCACAAGGCATCCACATGTTCCGGCAGAGACTCGGAAGTCTGGTCCTATTCTTTCAAAAGGTGTTTTTGCAAGTGATACCGAGAGCTATCACATCTTTATCAGGGGTGAGGGCAAATCGACTGTAATAAAGTCTCTGTTCCTGCTCTATTGCCTGCTCTGCTCTTACATTCTTCACTCAAAATGGGCCTGCGTGCCATACAACTAAACATTAAAGACTTTGTTGAAATAGGAAAAAGTTGGATTGCTTTAATAAAACAACCGGGAAAAAAGCAGAACCGTGACAAGCAAATATACATAATAGATGTGTGTCTGGTTAATGGATGTTTGGGGTTGCAGGGACTATTGAAATAAAAGCACTCCATCAAATAAATAAACACACACAAAGATAACACTGGCTAAATTTATGTGCACATTATACAAACTGAATCAGAGACGTAATGGAAGAGTTAGAATGAAACACAGACATTCTGATTCAGAATATCCGATCCTATAAGGGCGATCATTCTTCCTGAAGCCTTTCATTGATTACCCTAGACGGCTCCACCTTTATCAGTTTAAGGTGCCTTCTGCTCTCGGTGTGCTTGAGGGTGACACGCAAGGTCTCACAGTGTGTTCCCATAGGGCGCTTTTGCACTGCACCAGCTACAGAATTTTTGGTGCTTCAGAACAGTAACAAACTTGGTGGTAATTTTTGTGTTTGTTTTCCACTGGCATGAAAAACTGCCACCAGTGTAAAATGACATCTTCACAACTTGAGGAGGGGTGTTTACTACTGAATTCAAAAATGGCTATAATATACTTATTACAATGTGCAATATTAATACCAACATGCAACTTGGCTCTCTTCATTTGTCTATCCACCCATTATTATTAATCATTTTATTGTGTTTATCATTGTTGTGGTTGTCATTGTTGAGTCCTTAACAGCGCTTTTTTAAGGCCCATTCCAAAGTACCAAAGGCATACCCCAGCTGGTCTGGTACTTCAGTACCGGTACAGGTACTGGAACTGGTACCAGGCAGGAAATCAATGGAAACTAAAACTTTGGCACCTGGTGCAGTGGAAATGCCACCACATGCATACCTTTCCTCTCTGCAACCACAGGGGGGGGTCCAGCTGTCCATGGGGCAGGAGGCCATTCTCCAGGCAGGACAGGAACTGCAAGAGATGCCCCCCTTTGGGAAAACGCAGAGGGGGCCGCTGGATGCCATCCTGGCTCACGAGCACCACCGTGCCCCCACTGTCCACTGGAGAGGGGGGGTATGGGAAATGTAAGAAAGAGTGTTGAAAGCACACACATGATCCTACACCACATATCCATGAACACGCTGAGGTACATCTCATTGACTTGCAGTTTAGTAAATGCTTTAGTTTGCTACGCTTAAGTCTCGTCCAACAATTGGCTGTTCGCCTTCTTCCGAACTCCACACACCAATCGTATCATTGCACAGAGGATACGAGCAGGAGTACCCAAGCTAAATCTTCTGCACAGTGATATGACAGGTGTGTGGAGGTAGAAGAAAATAGTTCCTACATTAAACTGCTCACTACAAAGTCTGTAGATAATTGACAATAATCAGATCATGATTTCTGGTAAGAATCACTCCTACTGAATTTTTATGGCTCTTTAATCACCACAGAATGCCTAGATTCTTTAAACATGACTTCTCAAAGACAGAAAAACTGAAAATGATTTAAAATGAACTGAATTTCCATATTTACTTGCTAAAACTAATATCTATTCTGCACAGCAATGGTCTTTGTGTCTATTACTATACTGAAACATATTACACTACAGATTGCTTGTGTTTCTTCATCTTAATCCCAACAGAAGATAGATTTTTCTTTTAAAATTCTTGTCAAGGTTCTTACTCATAAAAGGAAAATAGCCACAGAGTAATTTCTGCTATATTTAGACGTGTTAACCAACAAAGTATCAATTTATAGTGTGGAGGAAGAGGAGCATGGATTGATGGGGGTGTAAGACAGCACGGGGCCAGGCAGCCTACCCTGCTGGTGACAGTGCAAGTAGACGATCTCCTCCAGGCGAATCGTCATGGCATAATCCCAGTACACACTGCAAGCAATCACATCAGCATCAGAATTATTCCCACATACAGAGAAGCTGACTCAGTCAGCTGCCAGCTGTTTTGATTCATCAGAGAGAGGGGCTTTATAGAATCGGTTAAAATTAACAACTAATTAAAAATGCAGTGCAGCCTACTGAATGAGGAATACCCGCAGGGAGTACAGTGTAACTGGTGTATGACAAATGCATAAAGTAATTAATATCCTGTGGATTGGACAGAGGTGATGGGAAAAGGCAGTCGTCCCAGAGGCTCGGAAATGTGTGGGATACGGATTATTGTAGATCTCTGGGAGGTTGGGGGAGGATCTAAATATTATTTGGCCTTTGCACAGAGACACCTACCATCAGGCCCGGTACTGCCCCACGCCCAGAGCAGGGCCAGCTACAAGCTCTCAGACAGGCTTCTTTGTTTGTAATAATAGTTTTTCAAGAGGGGTGTGCTAACTAGGGATGAAACGGTTTCACAGTAAACCATAATAACATTCCCAATGGCTAGGATTTTATGTAACCACATTTTGCATCATGTTGCTAATCATATATGTGGTTTTCAATACAGCACTTGGTGAAATCATTTCCTGTCATTTCAGCACATTTTAACAATCCTGCTAATTTTGGACGCTATAATCGTAATATTAAATTTTCATACTGCTTCATCTCCAGTGGTCACTTGTTGCCACTGAGCCTGAGAGCTCCTAGCCTTATCCTTGGTGATTTCACAGATTGTAATGCACTGCAATAAAGTCCACTGCCTTTTTATCACACTATCAGACACTGTCAGACAGGTACCCACACCTGCGAAGGTCCCAACTGACCATCAGACACTGTCAGACAGGTACCCACATCTGC
>JABFEB020000040.1:30842039-30857390 GCA_019775895.2 Stomatorhinus ivindoensis
AACTGACCATCAGACACTGTCAGACAGGTACCCACATCTGCTAAGGTCCCACCTGACCATCAGACACTGTCAGACAGACACCCACACCTGCTAAGGTTATGTCAATAAGGAACTAAGAAAATTGTGATTTAAAAAGTTTAAAATACCAAACAACATAAGTTAAAGATTATAGAATTTTATTATACAGAATACTATACATGTGATAATTTTTGCATACAAAATAAAGTGCCGACTGACGACTGGTCATTCGGAACCGATCGCGGTTGTAAATCTATGATGACCTGCATTATTTTTCTCTCTTTACAAAGACGGGTATTTTCATCTACCAGGTGTTTCTGATTGTTGGTTTTTGCTTGAATACTCTGGGGATGGATATTAAAGGGTTGAAAAATACTTCACAGCAAACAATATTTTAGACCCTTTTATTAAAATGCATAGGAGCATCAAATACAGAAAGTTTTTTTGAAACCTTATTGTGATTTGAGTCAGATGCATTGATTTTCATCATGTCTCAGAGCAGCTTTGGTATTCAGAAAAAAAATAGTGTCAATTCTCCCTTATGGGTACCCTGACAACCGCATGATTATCAACCGCAGATATTTAATAATGCCAGAAGGCAAATTAAGTGAACAAATGCAATGCCAGTCTGTGATCCTAGCCTTTGTTGAGAAATAAGCTTCTAGAATTTGGGTAAAAAGAGACCACCTGGTTTTGTCACATTTGGCTGAGCTGGGACCTCCCGCATCACTCCCCACCCTAACTTGCTCACCCCACTATGCAGCAGCCACAGAGAAGCTGGTCTGGTCAGTGTTCTCACCTCTTCTCATAGTCCAGGTCCCCTACAGACCCATTCATCAGCTGGTTCGGAGTCCATTTCAGGGTCATGACGTCTGCTGTTTGATGGAGGGACAGGTAGCCAGGGATGGCCTCCATATCATCCCTCTGGAAGAGAACCATCATGGCAGGGAGACTCCCTGTGAAATAGCTTGCTATAGAAGAGGTCAGAATGCATAGAACAGGATCATGATAGCAATCTCATGAAATATCTTCATGTAGAAGAGTAAGCATATGCACGCCACTGCTAAAAGTGAGTTTCTTGTTTCTAAAAGTCTGTAATAAAGGGAAGATAAACCAACTTCCAGTAACTCCAGTAAAAATCTCTGTACCGGCTGCACAAGGACGTTGTTCTTGCCAAACAGCAAAGTGGCCCTGGAGTTCTGGTGCAGCGACTCCACGTAGTCCCGGGCTGAGAGCGAGGGTGAGGGCCGCTCGTCCATGCTGCTACTGGAGTGCCTCTTCTGGATCTGCATGTGAAGGTAGATGGTTGGACCGATTCACCGTTACCGCGTTGTCGGTGAAACCCGCACAGAAGCACAGCTTGGCTGCCAGGTCTGGTGTTTCCCGGCAACCACAGCCAGATCACAGTGGTATCACTTCTCCACTCAATATGCCATGACTCTAGGCTTAGGAATGGTTTAAATTTGGCCACCCAAACCAGGCACTTCAAGAAGCAGACCGATGAAGCAGGGGTGTAAATCGTTGGCCCTAAGCTGATTCAATTTGATTATGACTATTCAGGGAACAACTCGATGCATCATAAGTCATTAATTTTAACCAAAATTTGATTAATCGATTGCTCAATTATTTTTATAACCTATGATCAAGCCTTTTTCAACTACATTGAGAACATTTCACAAGTATGACAATGGGAACCTAGGGAGCTTCTCCTCTGCATCAGGTACTGAACTTTTGGTACTAAAAATTCTGTACTTTCCATTGACTTCCAGTGAAGTATTAAGTACCAAAGTAGCAAACAAGCTGGGGTACGTTTTTGGTACTTTGTGGTGGGACTTGCAAACATGTTTATTCTTGACTGGTTATGCAAATATCCTGCCTCAGAAACAAAACACATCTGAATTCCTGCAAAAGCATAGTTACATATTCAGAAAACAACAATAAATAAAGTAAAACAAAATAAGTAATAGTAATGGATTTGTGGACAAATGAAGAGACCCAAACTTTTACTGCGATCTGGTTGGAATAACAAATTCAAAAAGACATGGATGGATAGATGGCTGTGTGACACTTGCAAAATTGTATATATCGGTATGTGATTTTGCTGCAATAAATATTATTATATTTATAAAGCAAAAGAGGAGCCCATAAAAGGTACATTTCTCACAAACCAATCTAGGAATGATTTAAACAGCAAGGATGAAAATGATATGAGTGACTGGCTCACAGAGAGCATGCAGCGGTGAGAATTGCATGTGCCTGGCCCTATAACACATTAAAAAACTTTGATTTTAAGTACAAAACACCCCACCACAGTTGTAATAATGTCTCTCTGCAACGGTACCTGTTTTTATGCCGGTGAAAAACACAAGAAGTACCATACTTTTGGTACTTTTTTGAAGTACTAAAAATGCAGTACCTGATGCAGTAGAAAAGCTCCCTTAATTACACACTATTCATTGAATGCAATGAAAGCAGAATCTCACAACATTAATTTGTATTTGATATTATTAAACAGGTACAACCAGCCAGTGTAAAATTGTCAAAAAATCAAACTACTGTACTGTGCTGAATTTTTTTTTACACATGATGCAGAAAGAGCTACTTGACTGGCCGCTTTCACCTAAGCTAACTACTAATGCACCAATATGAAAATTTTGACTGACACCGATAACTTTCGTTCAATATTACCAATACTGATAACTAGTTAACCTCTAAGCCACTTGCCAAGTGGGGGATGGGGGGGGGTGCCGTCAGTGAAATTCACAGAGCTTCCCAGCGCAGATTAGCAGAATGACATAACATCATTTTTATTCTATGGAAAATGAAATACTGACCTGCAAGTCAAATTTAATAATGAACTAACATGTGGTGGAAGGTACCCCTTATATGTGGTGAACGAGCCACCAAAATCCATCATCCTGGTTGATCATCCAATGCAACCATCTTGGTGTTTGGGTGCTGTCAACTCTGAATATTGCTAACTTGGCTGGCAATGTCAACTAAGATACATTGGATCAATGTTAATTTTTAAATTAATATTGACTGATATATTAACCAATATGTTATGCATCTTTAAGGCTAACATTACTTTTTACTTATCTAGCTACCTCAGAGTCTTGACCACAACTAACAAGAAGAATAATTTTTGTTTGTGCTACTCAAAAGCATCTTACTTAAGATTATCTTAACCACTAGAAAGAGTGTTCTGCCCTGGTCAAGTAGCACAAAGATTGTCAAGTAATGCAAAGATTTTTAAATAGCACTGTACATGCCAGAGTTGCTCCTTTACACGTAGGTGAACACGAGAATGTACAACCCGGATGTAGGAGTAACTTTAATGATGATTCTGCCCCTATCAATCAAGTAAATCCGATTCTTACACTACAGATCAGTGCAGTTGAATCCCCAACCTCACCATCACCCATCACTACGCATTGATGCATCTTTGCACCTTTAAAACTCATGTTTTACAGAACAGAAATGACCCAGGTGCTTTTGCTGGACATTATGGTGGATAAAGAGGCACGTCTACGAAGCTTCCCCAGTTGCACTCAGTGCCACCATGCCTGAAGAATGTCCTGATATACCCCACTGTGCCCTGCGTCTCTCCTCGTACTGCATGATGCAGCCACCAATGCTGGCGTAGACGGGTGGCAATTTGTCAGCAGAAACTACTCTGCTGCCAGGAAAAAGGAAATGCTCAACGATCTATTAGGAAATGGGATTCATGACCAGAAAACCAATTCAAATCACAGCAAGCACTGAGGAAAATGTTCAGACATGGTTCTAGCGTGTTGATGAACTAGATACAGGGAAAATGATTGTTTTTAAGACTGTACAATATCAACTTATTCTTACCTGCCCAGCAGAAATACATTGGCTGTGAATCATAGGCAGTCCAACCCAGGCATACATGATGGTTATGAGCTCAACAGAGGAACATAGCACCCACAACAAAGGTCACATGGGCTCACTCACACACAAGGCCGGCCGTTTGGTGGGGGAGTCCTGTCGACAGTGGCCACTGTGAATGCGGTGCCGCTGGACCAGCTCATCAGCCGAGGGATCCGTCCAGAAGTGGTCAGCTGTCTTCATCTTGGTGTACTCCAAAGCACAGGGTCCCACTGCAATTAGGCAGGGTCAGGACTACCCACAAAGGCAAGGCTGCCACTGGTTCCAAAGGTTCTAGGCTCATTGGAGAGGGTTTTAGGTAATCTCTGTCAGCCAACCAAACTTGTTTTTATGCTGTAGAACTAGTAGAGTGGTGAATCTCTTTGGAACAATTAGTTAAGACGTCTGCATTAATACTGAAGGGAAAGAGCACAATTATCAATTTACCTTCTAGCACAGTCTGTTTTGTAAGTATGACTTGAAGAAGAGAACTTTAATAAGCTTCACTCTCTGGGTAGCAAATGATTAGTGTCTGCTATGATTATTTCAATAAATGCATAAGAGGCTCAGTTTACTAATGCTGATATTGCCCTAGTTTAGCCCTCTAAATGCTTCTGCAATAACCATAGACCACAGACTTTCTGCTCTGTATTACAGAGTCCTTGTTTGATGGAAGTCATGTGGAGTTTATTTGTATAGCGCATTATCATACACAAAGGTCTTTCAAAGTGCTTTCCAGAATATGAAATAAGAAGTAAAATGTGAGAGTAGAAGTCGACCCTCTTCTTAATCATTCAACATCACGTGCTAATCATGTAATATCACATGGAGGAGTATTCAGCTGTACCTAACAAAGATGCCAGGATGGGTCCATCTACGGGGTCCATCAGAACTGCCTCCTTCTCATAGAATTTGCTGTAAAGGAAAGAGAACATTGTACTGGAGGTCTGATCACAGGAAGCTTGGTCCATCTACAAAAGTACAAGACAACACAGATACCTCTCTTCACCCTCACCTGCTGTTCTCCACCAGGTAGAGCACAATTTTGTCCAAAACCTTCTCTATGAGGGCAGTGCGAATCCACAGGTGTCTGACGACTTGAGGGGAGATGTTTGGCATCTTGGGCAGCTTCCTGGAGCTCTCGTGGTTCAGGGGCACCTGGTTACGCCTGCAGCAGCACAATTTGGGGTCAGAAGGGAATGAGGGCAAATCAAATAACCCAGTACTCTAAAGACCTACCACAAGCTTAATGTGAATGGCCTCGCTGTTGACTAAGAGATTCCTTACTGGCTTACTTAAACATCCAGTGGTAAGCATTAACTTTCTGTTTGATGGGACCCAAAGTCAGCCGGCACCGATAATAATCATGTCTGTCTATATTACAGTTTACCGAAAAGAAGACTCTTTATCTGTCGGCAGCAAAACAAGACGTGATATGTAGAACAAGAGAGAGTAAAAAGTTTGGACACACCAAGCCACCCACAAAGGAGAGTGATAGTGTTGCATCATTTGACCTGGCCACCTGACCTAAACACAGTAGAGATGGTTTGGGGGGAGTCTGATCAGACAGTGAAGGAAAAGCAGCCAGTGTGCTCAGTATATATGTGGGAGCTCCTTCAGTACAGCTGGAACAGCATCCCAGGAGGCCACCTCAGGAGACTGGCTTAGAGGGGACAGTAGGGGCAGCCAATCCCTGGAGGAATAGGGGTTAAGAGCCTTGCTAAGGAGCCCTATGGTGGCATCACTCTGCCGGCCCAGTGGTTTGAACCGACATCCCAACCCACAGAGCTGCCCCCCCCCCCCCCAACTAAAATACTTTTTTGGTCAGTATATAATTCCATATATGTTATTTTATAGTCTTTATAAGTATTCTAAAATGTAGACCATAGTACAAATAAACCTTTCTATGGGTAGGTGTGTCCAAACCTTTGACAGGTACAGTGTATATACTATGTATGGTGTGTTGTGATTGGCAGGATGGAGTGGGTAGGCTAATGAGCTGCTTTGTGATTGGTGGTGGCTCTGAATGTTGTTCTCAGGGCTGAGTAGGGCTTCTGAGTCACATACTTGCTCTCTATGATCTGCTCCAGTTCTTGGGCTTTTCTGCACAGCTCCTCAGCCGGTGCAAAGCTCTTGCCCACCTTCATGAAGAGTGCCGCGATCTTGTTGCTGCGCAGGAATCCCGCCGCTCGCCGCTTCAGCCCGTGCAGTACGCATGCCTCTACTGCAGCTGTGTGGCCAATAAAAGCGGCATGAGAACTACAGACCAAATCCTGCCTTCAGTACTGCTAATGTTCCAGCAGAAGCTGTATAAGCAGACTGATCAATACTACCCAAATAAAGGGCAATCCCAATATACAAAATTGGAAGATTTAGAATAAAACTGCATGTTGCTTAATCTCCAAATGACCCCACACAGCATTGTTTGTTCCCTGTACTATTGAAAATCTGACTGTAAATATAGCCAGATTCTGTAATTTGCTGAGGCTGATTATTGTTATTAATGTGTCACTTATCCTGGCGGAGAAATTGCACTGCAGTGCTCACTCAACTGCTGTCATGTTTTCACACACACAGTATGTTAGTGGGAGGAGAGCTGGCCCAGAATCCCTTCTGTTTTTATGTAATTCAGACATGGAACCTCCCATCAAATATGCTAATAGACAGACAGTATCTCATATGTACAGGCAAGCAGAGATACACAAATGGGAACACGCGTGCACACAAACACGCTTCTCCTAAGCCTTACGTGGCAGCGCCTGAGCCACACAGACACTCGAGACCTCCCTCAGGATTAATCCTGCTCAGACAGGGTCGCCGGGGATGGCTGTGGTTGCCATGGAGACCAGCACAGAGTAAGCACGCCCCCAGCGAGGATTCAGGCGGAGAGTGGGGGGACATGCTGCTCATCAGCTCTTCCTCTCCAAGCCCTTCCGTGTCACAGCAGGCCTCATCGTCATCCTCACAATGGCTGCCATTTCCTCACAGTGTTCCCATCTCATGTATGGGAAAACACCCCATTCCCCAATCTGGATTAATAAATTAATATTATAGAGCAGGGATTGGTGTTTGGCCCTGTAGTTGTGTGAGTGTGTGTGCGCGTGCTCTGCGGTGTGCTGGCGACTGCCGGGGTCGGTTCCCGCCTGTGCCCATTGTTCCCGGGATGGGCTCCAGTCCCCCCCGTGACCCCAGTTGGGATTTAGCGTTTCAGAAAATAGATGGATGGACGGATGGATGCAGCAGGGAACCTGGTGGAGACCAATCAAGTCACATGTCCCACAAACTAACTGTACTGTGAATGCGCATCACTTAACTTCTTCAAAATTACATAATGATTTTGTGTAGCTTAAAAATGATCATTTTAATGTTTAATTTCTGATTGATGGGTCCTTGCCAGTGGTTCACCGTTTTGGGCTTTTTACGTGATATTTAAGTCATATTTCAGCCCCACTGAATATTTTATCACCTCTGCAATTTACGTTCAAACAGCAGGAATCTATGTCATGTTGCTTCAAAAAGTTGAGTACATCAGGAAGTTAGATCTATTAGTTGTGTGAAATTTACGTTTTATATTTTTTGGTATATTTTATATCTTTATAATGCACCATTGCGGATCTGTGTGGAACGATATTTCAATACACTGTATACTGTGCATATTGTTGTATTGACAATGAACCAATCTTCAATCTTGAATCTTGAAAATATAAGACTCTTCAGAAGATTAATGTTAAAAATAGATGGACAACAAGTATGAATATTTGCTAATAGATATGACTGAAAAATTAAGTCACTATGACTATAATTTTTGGAATAATTTCCACTTTAACACTCTAACCGATCAGGCTAGAGGGCAAGGCAAAATGTTTTTTTTTTCATTTTTAAATTTGATTAACATAAGTATTAAAAATCCAGTTTTAATAAAAAATATCACTAGTTTGGGTAAGGACAAATGTAAAGTTAAAACAAGATGAAAAGACATGAATTTCTCTGTAAAACATTTCTATCTGAGAAATGGCTGATTGAATAAAACAAGCAAAAAATATTATTGCTAAAGCACTCAAGCAGCTGACCTAGAAAATAGACACTGTTCTCAACTGCAGATGATGGAGCAGCACTATTGACCAAACTGTGTCTACGGAAGCCAGAATAATTTCCATGGCAACAAATAAGACCCAGAATTAAACATGTTAGATCTTATTGGGAGTACCTCTGAGACTTTACCCGGTGCTGGTTTTCGCTTAAAAGAAGGTAATGGTAATATCGATAACAGTTCAGCCCCTTAATGGACAGTCATACACAATGTGAAACTGAAATAACCCACATCTGGAGCAGGGCCTGCTGACTCTTGGTCTTTTAAGCACGATCCCCAAGATAAACACTAAAAATAGCATCCTGTCTCCACCTGTTGCCAGGAAAGTCAGCGATAAGTCTGCGTCACCCTGGAGAGACAGAAGCCTTTGGCTCTCAGCAGCTTAACTGTTAGCAGTAAGGTCCACGCTGCTGTTAAAAAGCACCCACAGGGTTTTCCCAGTGTGCGTCCTCCTAGTGCGAGCATGACGCGGCACCAGAAGATCAGTCCGAAGAGGGAGGCGGTGGCGGGGCTGATTAGCCAATCACAGGTGAGTGGTAGAAACAAGCCCCACCCTCAATGACTAGGATGAAATGCTGCCCTCCTGGGCCCTGTGCTCACATGACCCTTCTCCATGCATTACTTTGCTTCAGGCTATTAAGATACTGAGCACAAAACAAAAGGAACACAACAACAGACATGTAAATGCAGTATTAAGCTTACATCCTGGCCAACACCCCAGTAATGGCAATCTGTATAGGTATTAGCTATGCGTAAATGAAACTGGAATTATACTGAAAGAGTTTTTTTTCAGCAGCAGATTCCAAATATGGAAATTAAGGGGGAAGTGTGACTGAGCTATACTGATTGTCTGTAGCTAGACTATAATAGCGACTCAGATCCTGTGCAACCTGGAGGTTCAGCTGAAGGAGGTCTGCAGGTGTCTCCCTCAAACCTGCCTCAGCAAGACCGCAAACAAAAATAACAACAGACAAACACACTCATGCAAACACATTGACAAACACAGACAGTGGACTACCATCATAAACACAAAAACAACTTACTCTTCCACCATTGGCTTTTGACATCTGTGGCACATTTTAATATATTCCTGCATGAGCTGGATTTGCACAAGATGTTGGGAGACATACATTTTTCTGTGACCTGAAAATGTCACAGAGAATGATACCTCTTCTTGGCCTATCCAGGCATCCAGACAAATCCAGTTTGCCTCGGACGAAGTCACAGGGATATTTTGAGAATTCTCTTCTGTCTGCTGCTCTGAATTCAGGTTTCATACCAGAATAACAGCTTACATGGAAAGAGAGAGGTTGGTGTGATGTGTGATGCACTTCCTGATTCAGTACGGAACAAAATTATTTTTCAAAGCAAAAACTTAAAGAATAGCAGCTTCAACTGTCACATAGCTAGCCAATCAGTATTGCTTAAGGGCTAGAGAATAAACAATAATAATAATAATAATAATAATATTGACATGAACAAATCAGGGACACTCAGTGTACCCAAGCCTGCCTGGCCTGAATATTGGAGTACTACTACACTACTGCATAGCTCAGTTCAACAACGGAAACACACACCCACCAAAGGCTCTCGTGTTACAAGTTATTGCAATGTAAAATGTCAAGATAAACCGGTAATTTATATACAGCTACATATAAGTAAAGGTCTGGTTTACATATTTATCAGCCAAGTCATTATCTAGCACACAAATAATACCCCGGAAACCTCCATGGTATATTCATCCATAAAGTGAAAAAATATTGAAGTAATGTTGTCAACAGTCAAGGGGACCAATTAGGGCTTAGAATGTGGGACAGAACATTGTTTCTTTGGCTAAAATCCAAAAAGAAAACATAGCCTTACTTGACTTGAAAAACATGGATATTAAGGGTTGATGTGAGCTAACATTTATGGCATGAAAAATGTGTGAGGTTACTGTAAGATTTAAACAACGAATCACTGCCACTGCACACAAAAAAATCATCACTAATCTACTGTATTTGGAAATTTAAGGCAGCGATCTGAATGTACACACTTTTATGTTTGCTTACAGAATGCTACACTCATCAACAGTGGTGTCTGTGGCACGGACAGCCTGGTGGGGCCACAATTAACCCTATATGGGCAGCATCCGTCTGAAATTGTTGATGATTCATTATTGCCTTGTGGCTACTGGCTAACATAACTGTGACGACAAAAAAGTGGCAACACTGATACTGTAAATGTCATTTACATTTGGAATGTATTGGACAACACTGCTGTTATCTTATGTAATAAACATACAGCAATGTTACTTACAAAGAAGAAATACATGCATATTACTTGTTACACTAAACAATTGTTTATGTGGCACACTGCTCCATGCGACATCTGGTGGGCCCAGGCCACGCTTGCTCCTAATGCAGACACGCCTGTTCATCAATCAAAACATATCTCTAGTAGTGATGCATTCAAAATATTTCTGCAGAAAAATGAATTGGCGTCACGTGTCCGATTAGATGGCGTCTCGCGCATTACTCAAACCTTCGCATTACTCAAACTAAACAATCGCCATGCTTGGGAACATAGCCACAGTGGAATGGGATCCACCTTTACATACATGGGGAGGAGCAGAGAGCAGAAAGAAAATATAGCACTGAGTCAACACATCTTGTCAAACAAAGCACAGCGTTAGGCCACAGGGGAATACAAAGGCCACTTGCTAGTGAACATCACCAAGACCACAAGTGATATGTGCAAGATTACCAGAGCAACCAGAGCTAATGTGCTATAGAAGAAAGGCCTCCCTAGTATGGCTGTCTGAAATCTCAGGGGGTTTAACATAAACTTTGTCCCAGGAACAGCCAACAGACTGAACACCTGACTCATTTGTTTGCTCAATGACATGTAAGTTTACGGCAACCTGTGGGGTAAGCCAGGACCAAGGTGAGCAGTGTTTAAATACACAGACTGCTCTCTGATAACACAGCTGTTTATATCTACTTGAGCAACAGACAGCTCTGCCTCCTCTATAAAACGACTTATTAAAAAACAAGAGGTAAAGCCAAGGTAAGACATATGGACCATTAAGTATAATATTTTACAAATGATTATTCCAGGCAAACCTACAGGTTTTCTGTATTATTGGCTGAAAAGAGAATTAGAAGCAGCAGACGACCTTAATTCAGTGCTGTGCAATGCTTTAATATAGCCAAGAGCTGCACGTACTGTGGAGATTAAGCATTTTGAGCATTTATCCTAAATGACCATTTTATGGCTGAATCATTCTGTAAACAAAGGTGCAATGGATTTCTTTCAAACTAGCGGTGGGAAAGTACTGAGTCAGCGTTACCTTACCCATCTGTTCACATCCACTGATATATATATTCGATGTTCAGTGTTCTATAGATCGCTTGCCGCTTTAATTATCTTGTGAAATCTTGCACAGCAGTCAATAGCCAATTAATAATCATGTCCTCCCTTGGAATTGTGCCGATCGTTCATTGTGAATCCAGGATGGAGTTGCCAGCTTTGGTTTTTTGGACCCAGCTGGTTATGGGAGCATGACCCCACTGTGCAGCAAGTCCAGAGTCTCTGGAGAGTCCCTATCACACCCAACAAAAGACGCATTAATAAATGCCCACGTGTCACACTTACCGCAGAAAGACACAATATGGCTGCTGTCCTCATGCACAAACTTCCTGGTCACTGCTTCCTCCATGATCTGCTTCACCTGCATGGCAGTGATATGAACAGAAGGGACAGACATTCACATTAAGGAATTCAGGAAGCTTCTTCTTTCTATACATGGCTAATAAAGTCTTTAATGTTATGCACCAAAATAAAAAGTTTCTTATATCTAGTCTAAGCTATACATTTACATAAAGGGTTGACATTATCAAAAAGCTACGACAGAATAGGAATCGTACTTTAATATCCTGCACCTTATATCACTATGTAATTTTGTACTTTATATTTTGCGTATGAATTGGTGGACAGACTGAAAGAAGAACAGGACTACATTACATTTTGCCTGAATGCACAAAGGCAACGGGACGCAATGTACTGGAAGACATTTTTTTCACATTTCATGCTTCAGGCAAAAACAGTGGTGAGACACAGAACATGAGTTGGGGTGGCAGGGCTCTGGGCAGCCCTACAGCAAGACTCTGTAGCATCAGCTGTGAATTATACCTGAAGGCCTTTAGTATGCTGTCATTCACCACAAACCGCAATGGTTACTTGGCTATTGGCTGGTACGGTTATCATAGCATCACATCTAATAAAAATGCATCATTATACATCCAATGGCTCCAGAGTAACTGAAAGTCAGCACATAACAGTGCAATATTCAATCTCCTTATCTCACAGGGGGAACATGTCATTACATAAAAACGTACATTAAAAAAACCAAAGTGAAAAGTCTGAAACCGTTTGCTAGGAAGAACGACAGGCGAAACATGCATTTCTTTCATATCTTGTATGAATGTTCAGACCACTTAATGCAAACTTGCTGCTCCATACGAATAAAACTCACTGGTCTGCGAAGCATGGTGACATGTGGCCAGTCTTTATGCAGAAAAGTTTTTACTACATTAAATTTACTACAAAATGATCAAAGCCTGTTTTCAATTGTTTGAAGTGAGAGTAGGTCTGAATTTCCCTTTAGAATGTTTTTCACCATGTTCAAAATGTTTTAAAACACATTCTCAATTCAAAAACAGAATACTCCCTAACAAATTGATTTATCATAGGGGTATAATTTATTTGCCTTTATACAGAATAAAAACACTCTTCTGTCAGCAGGTGCCCCTGATTGTTGACCAAAGGTTTAATTGTATAAAGCTGTTTTTCCAAGTAAAAGCTGTAGGATTAGAATAACCTTAGTGGGAGTAAAATGTGTGGAAATGAGAAATACTTAAAATAATCACTACTGCAGAGTTTCTTATTTAAAGTTAGGGCAGTCAGTTATCTGCTGTATGTGGCGATGAGAATGGAGTGTAAAAATTAAACACTGCTTAACTGCTAACACTGAGTGGCCAACCAGATATGGTTATGGGAGGAAAACAGGAATCGGATGCGAACAAAAATGACCCCAAACTTGTTCTCTTTCCTGTGATTAAAATCCGATTTGACTATTTAATTTGGTTTACTTGCAAGGCTTGTTTGGTCAGGCACAGCGGACAGACAGGGTTGCCGCCTTCCAGATGTGGACCCGGCCCTCGACAAAAAGACCTGACAACATTCAGGGTTGCCCTTGGATACAAGGGATCCGGAGGACTGTTGGGCACAGCTTGAGAAGGTGGGGGGGCAGGTCTCAGATGCATGACTCACTGGAGAACATCTGCTGAATCCCAGCTAAAAGGAGGCAAAAGCTGCCCAAAACGCCCCCCACCCCCCGGAAAGCTCCAAACCAATAAGGGCCTAAAAATCATCTTTTTTTGTCAGGAAATAAGTGTGGATAATCACAAGCCCAGTGTGCTGTCAAGCCAGCACAAGGGGGGGGGGAGGGGGAGGGGAGTGACACAATTACCAGATACCTGGCAGGGAGATGGAAGATGTGAGCCCATGTGAAATGTCTGTTTATCCCTAGATGTCATGATTAACCATCCTCTGTAAGCAAGGTCTCTGTGATTCAGCTGGTCACCAGCATCTGGAACAATTAAGACTCACAATAGGCAGGTGGTCAATCAGTAATTTCCTGTTGTTGTCTGCCTTTCCTCAGCGAAAAGATTACAGCCGGCGACAGACTGAGGAGTCAGTCTAATATATGAAACTCCAAAGACTCGGAAATGGCAGATGGAAAGTAAGACGGCAGAGATTCAAATGCAGCACATTTTTACCAAACAAAGCCTGATTAATTCTCATTTGCAATTTTGCTTCCATCACTTATCTACTGTATTTTGTTATGAATGTGGATCTTTGTCTGATCCATTACTGAAAGTGTCTTAAGGCCACACAGTGAGGATCACATTCTCATTTTCTAGTGGGAAGCTTTACTGATATTTATCATTTAATGCAATGTTTCTCATACCCATCTTCCAGGACCCCCAGACAGTCCATATTTTTGCACCCTCCTAGTTCCCAGTGCATATTTTTGCTCTCTGTATGAGGTATCTGTGTTTTTCATTGGATAGGAGCAGGGAGAAAGCAAAAATGTGGGCTCTCCGAGGGTCCCAGAGGTTTGGGTTGAGAAACACAGACTGAATGCATCTCAGGGAATATATGAGTACATTATTTAAAGGTATATTACAGAAACAAATTATGATGCAAGTCCACATAAGTAATAATTGTGTAAGAGATGCAGAACAGCCCCAAAAGCCTGACAAGGACAGGCGGTTGGAAGATGGATGGATGGATGGATGGATGGTTGGATGGATGATAATCATATAAATCATGCACAATGGTGAGTGCAGGGTTAAACTGATGAATTGTATCATACTGACAAATGTTCGTGGTTTAACAGGTGGATCTAGGGCCAACTTAAGCAATTCTGCAGTGCAGCCACATGGGAGACGGTTGGGAGGTCATGTTCAGGGATCAGACTGTGGGATTTACTAAAGTTCTTTGTATTGTTCAACCTATTTTATACTCAACTTAATGGCATTATCGATATGTTAATGAATACCTTTTAATCTGGGGTAAACTCCATTGTCTAGTGCTTTTGTTTTGCCCTCATGATGTACAAACAATGAGTACAAGTATATAAAACATAAAGGCATTCCACAAAGAGACACATTACAGAGCAATGAACAAAAGTTGTGATTTCTGCTATTTAGTAATCTGGTTTGTGTTAGACCAGCTGTTAAAGAGCCCTAACCCAGACTAAACCACTGATATATTTAAAATTTTATATCACTTATGAGCAAGCAGTCACTCACCCTAAAATAATTTAGCATGAAAACAACACATTAGCATGAATGCAACCGTTAAAGTAACAGAGCCTTGGACTTTTCATTTATCAAATGGAATATATTTTTAAACTCACAACATCCGGGGTCTTTATCAAATAGCTAATGAATTCAAAACACCGTATATCCATTCATCTTTCATCCACTAATCTTGTTCAGGGTTACAAGGTCAAAATTCTGCGGCTGGGCTAATATGAAAATTAACCGAACAAGGACCCATCATCATAAAATGTTGCTAATCTAAAGTGTGAAATGTTCCCCATTTTCATATTCCTTAAAGCCACATTGAAAAGTAACAAATCAAACAGTAACAAGAGTATTATTATTAGTGCTGTTATTGTTGATAATAATTTAAAGTAGCTCAGAATTCCAATTAACCTCTTGTCTCACCAGTGATGTCACTGTAGGGAGTGATATCACTACTACCTACATAAGCTCAATAACGTCCACTACACCTCAGCT
>JABFEB020000040.1:30885568-30903381 GCA_019775895.2 Stomatorhinus ivindoensis
GACACTTAGAGGCAGCTAGGACATAAGGGTAAGTGCCTCCGGGGAGCCGGGTACGGACACTTAGAGGCAGCTAGGACTAGCTAAACAATGGAATGAAATGACCTCTCTTCGTGTGTCCACTGGTCACCTTCAGGTTGTAATTGTGGCATCACTGAGATAGCAATTTTGTGAAAGAACTTTAGGGAACAGTTGTATTAGAGGAAAGAAACTGTGATTTAACTGTGGGCTTTGCTGAACTGTAAGCAACAGACAGACATTCCTGTGACACATGCTGGTGTCTGTACGGGTAATTCACAGGGCCTAGCTTGCTGTTCATCACCTACCCAGAAGCCATTGCCAACATGATGGGATCCACATTTTTTGCCATCATCTTCTTCGTGATGATGATCACGCTGGGGTTGGACAGCACGGTACAGCTGGAATTCTGTTAATTTACACAAATATTATTTTGTTGACTGGGAGAGCCTTTGAAACTTGTGAGAACAGATGTGATTGGCAGCCGATGGTGTGTATATTCATGCAGTTTGGTGGACTGGAGGCCATTATCACTGCCGTGTTGGACGAATACCCAGAGTACCTGTACCAGCGGAGAGAGCTCTTTGTACTGGGCCTGGTCACCGTGTGCTTTTTGGGCTCTCTCAGCACCCTTACCAACGTGAGTAACACTGCTTAGGCAGTACTCTCAGGCATAACAGCTCATTGGCATATTTACAGGTTTGCCCATTGCAAGTGTCCCACTGCTGTGCTCTGCAGGGCGGTGCATACGTGGTTAAGCTCCTGGAGGAATTTGGTGTCAGCTGCTCCATTATTGCTGTTGGGTTTCTGGAAGCCGTTGCAGTGTCCTGGTTTTACGGTAAGATGCCGATTATAGCATAACCTCATACATTGCCCAGTGTAAGAAGCTGAGGGCAACAATAACCAAAAAAATTGTATAGATTCAGTTTGAGAAGATATGTCTGTGAGTGTGTGCCTTGCGATGGACTGGTGTCCCATCCAGAGTGTCTCCAGTCACGTACCATACTTTCTAGGATAGGGTTACTGACACCATTTCTATTACAAGTAGTTATGGAAATGGATGGATGGATGGGTGGATGCAGGGGGTTAATAGATGGAACGTGAGGAGACATGAGCACCTGTAGGTACCTGTGATGAACTGGCAATTCCGTCCCTGCTCTCTGCCACATGACTTCTGGGATAGCTTTATCACCACCATTATTCTGATTGGTTAGGCATTTACTAATAAGGAACGGATAGATGGAACATCAGACCTGGGTACGATACAGCATAGGATCAATTCTAAATGTGGCCCATTTAATTCTTAAAGAAGGGAATACTTCATGCAATAATCAGGTCAAATATTACTTTTTGTTTAATTTTGAGCATCAGCCAGTGTTACTATTAATGTTAGACACTTTTAGATTTAGGAGGTGTTTGCCTGGTGCAGAATAATGTGAAAAATACAAATAACTGCTTAAAGTTAATATCAGTTGAATGGGAATCCCACAAAGTGAAAAATAAGTTGAATATAACGTGACATTAGGCACTGCATCTTCCCAAACCCTGCATTAGAACTTATGATCATTCATGTTTCTGATGCAGGTATCAAGAGATTCAGCAATGATGTCAAATCGATGCTGGGCTACTCTCCTGGAATATTCTGGAAATTGTGCTGGGTGGCCATCAGTCCGGCATTTCTAGCGGTAAGACATTAGGAAATCTTTTGTTCTTGGTTCCTGTATGACCCACACATGACTTAACAAAGTTAAGCACCACCGTGAGTTGTCACTGTCATACGAACACACTCTACCAGTCAAGGTTTTTGAACACTAGGAGTTTTACTTAATAAAGCTTAATAAAGAACAAAAACCATGTAAGGTAATAAAAAACTGGATAAACCTTAAACTCAAAATAGCCACCTCTTACAGGGATTACAGTTGAACAAACTCTATTACGCTTTGTTAGATCCAAGTGGGGTGACCACCTAATCTATGTCAGGAAGGACATGTCAGGTTTGTAAACTACCATTTCAATTAAAAGAACTCGAATTTCACTTAAGCACTGAGATTAGGTTGTTACCCTAGACCAGGGGTGGGCAATGTTATCCGCAAAGGGCCGGTGTCTATGCCGGTTTTTGGGATAACCTGTAGGTCAGCTGTTCAAATCCAGGTGTGAGGACTCTTCAGCCAATCAGTCCTCTAATTACCTAATTAGGGAGTTGCACCGAAAACCTGCATACACACTGGCCTTTTGCGGACAAGATTGCCCACCTCCGGCCTAGAAGCAAGACATTGGTTCACTCCAACACTTCTGGAGAAGATCGCAGTTGACCTATAGTATGTTAGGGTAAAATGATAGGATAAGAGACACCTACATGAGGATCTCCTGCAGAGCCATGTAATTATCTATGGATTAATGGGTCCTTTTTAGCCTGGTTAATCGATGCATAGGGGTGACCGATTTCCAGGCACTTTCCACAGCAGCAGTCCATCATCAAGTGGACCTGGCATGGAGCACCATGTGGAGCCGTTCCGGGCTTCTTGCCGTTTATTTCAGGGCTAACATACTGCAGTTTTCCCATTAACCCGGATTACACAGGCAGGACTAGTGGACCCTCTCAAGTGCTATTGTATGGTGGAAAGTGGGGTTATTATGGCTTTAGTGGCAGTGCAGTTTAAAATGGGGAAAAACAAATCTAAACACACTTTAATGACATTACATGCAGCCAATAGACAATTAGATACCCTGAAATATGTGGTAGGTCAAGAAGGGACAAGCCTGAGGCTAAAGATTGTCAGCACCACCTATCACACCCTCTGCTTTGCTCATCATGTGACTAACTCTGGGCTTCCTATTGGTCCTCCATTCTACCCTCCTCAAGTTGCTGTTCCACCAACCAGAGCATTTTATTGGTCTTACATGTTATCAAAACCCTGGTGGCCTTGAGCTCAAAGCACAATAGGAATATAGACTTAAAAAAGAATAAAATAGCACACACACTCAACAATTTGCATATAGCTAAGTGATGATAATGGAAGGCAATAATAAGGATATTGGTAACTATAAAGCAATAACTGTATGTTCAGGGGAATTATTTGATTAGCAATGTGTTGATACCTTAAGACGAGATCATTTTGCTAATAATGACTAGCAGAGGAGGACAAAGTACACAACTTCATTACTTGAGTCAGTATAGATGCTTCTGGTCGAATATTCCTCAAAACAAGTGAAAGTTATTCAGTCAGATTTTTACTTGAGTTAAAATACTGGAGTAGTTTATTTTGTATGTTCTTTTTGATGCCAGTGCATTGTTCTGTTGTTACAACAATGCATTCACAGAACCTAATGACTCTGAAACAACCTACTGAATGCACTTCAGACTTGCTTGTAGATCTTGGAGAATAAAAAGCTTGTGGAATATGATACAATGACTATAGAAACACAACTGAATTGATAAAGGATAGCCTTTGTCATTTTTTTTAAATTTAAAACTTTGCTCACCCCACCCCTACAAAATAGCATAATAGTATTCTGACAGATATTTAGCAAAGTGTGTTGTCATTTATATTGTATATATTACACTGGGGGACCAAATGTTATTTTGGATCTTGTGGGGACATTTTTTTCGGTCCTCAAAAGGGGAAACTCAATTTTATAAAAATCTATGAATGTGATAAAAAACTAAACATGCCGAAAGTCATTTGTTTTGTTTGGTTACTTATGGTTAAGGTTAGGGCTGGGTAGGGGTTAAGGGTGCCATAGTTGGGATTAAGGTTGTGTCAATAGAAATGAAACAAGAGTCCCTGCAAACACAGCGAAACGTAGTCTGTGTGTGTGTATGTGTGTGTGTATGTGTGTGTGTGCATCAGGCTGACAGTCCAGTGAAACACCTCTAGCTTCAAAACTGACAGCGCAGGAGTAGTATTCTGTGATTGGGTTTTCTTCTGCGATGAACACAATATGGCCTATTGCAATTCAAAAAAGAAAAATTGTCTGATAACTTTGAAGCTATGCTTCCCGGTACTGAGTAATGAGATCCTTCACAGAAATTATGTCGAGTTAAAAGTATGTAGTGGAGTACAAGTTATATTTCCAAAAATATATATACTCAATATATATACTCAAGTAAAGTATAGATGCTTGAAAAATGCAGCTAAGTACAGTACTCAAGTAAGTGTTACAGGCTAGTATTTACATTGCTATTGTATTCTACAAATAGCTACTACGGTTTGTTGCCTGTTATAACAGCATTAAATTAAATTTCCAGTTAACAGTAACTACAGTATATTTCTGCTCTGTATCACTCACACCTCTGTGGTTATGCACTCTCTGAGTGTGATGAGGGTTATCAGTGTTCCATCTCTGTCTATGTGAGTTTCCTGCAGGGACTACAGGTCTCACCCCCAGTCAAAAACATAGCTAATTAGTATCTTTAAATTCGCTTTCACTTTTGACTGCATCTTTTGGTTTAGGTTTTGTTATAGTCTTTTGACAAAAATGCAGTTGAGTTTTAGTCATATTAAACTCTGATTTAATTTTTTATTTTAATTTATCTAGGTTTAGATTACTTAAATTACAGGACATTCAGTTGCTAAATCTGCAGTATAGTTTGGGAAGGCTTCCCACAAGATTGTCTGTGAATTTTTTGCCCATTCTCAAGCAGAGTATCTGTGAGGTCAGGCACTGATGTTGGGTGTGAAGGCCTGGCTCGCAATCTCCATTCTAGTTCATCCCAAAGGTGTTTGATGGGGTTGAGGTCAAGGCTCTGTGCGGGCCAGTCAAGTTCTTCCGCACCAAACTTCAACACCCAACCATGTCTTTATGGACTTTGCTTTGTGCACTGGGGCACAGTCATGCTGAAGCAGAAATGGGCCTTCCTCAAAATGTCTTGGTTTGCTGAAGCATTAAGAGTTCCATTCACTGGAACTAAGGGGCCAAGCCCGACCACTGAAAAACATCCCCACACTATAATCGCCCCCCATTAAACTTCACAACTGGCATAGTGCAGTCAGGCAGGTAACGTTCTCCTGGCAACCATTAAACCCAGACTCGTCCATCAGACTGCCAGACAGATAAGCGTGATTCTTCACTCCACAGAACACATTTCCACTGCCTCAGAGCCCAGTGGCGTCGTGCTTCACACCACTCCAACTGACGCTCGACATTGACTTTGGTGATATGAGGCTTGCATGCAGCTGCTCGGCCATGGAAGCCCTTGACATGAAGCTCATGGTGCAGAGTTTTTCTGCTGGAGTTAATGTCAGAGGAAGCTTGGATCTCTGCAATTATTGAGTTAACTGAGAGTTGGCAGATTTACACACGGTGCACCACAGCATTCGCCAACCGCGCTCTGTTACTTCATATGGCCTGCCACGTTGTGGCCAAGTTTCTGTTTCCTAAATGCACTTTGTAATAATACCACTTATTATTATGGTGGAATATCTAGCAAGGAATAAATTTCACAAACTGACTTATCGCAAAGGTAGCACCCTATGACAGTATCATGCTTGAAATCACTGAGCTCTTTAGTGACCCATTCTTTTGCAAATGTCTGCAAACCTGATTGCATGGCTAGGCGCTTGATCTTATACACCTGAGTCAATGGGTCTATATGAAACACCTCGTTTCAATAATTAAGAGAGGTGCCTCAATGCTTTTGTCCTTAAAGTGCATTTGTATCTACTCATTTCATTGCACTTCAAGTTTGCAGCGTTCTTCCACCTGGCTTGTATTCTTGTCTTCTTAATTTCATCAAGTGTGAAATTCATCCATATGGCCGAATGTTTTTCCCTACCTAAAGCCGACTGGGGCCAGACTAGGTTTGAGCAGTATTTAATTTTTCATATTGGTCATACCCTCCAGGATTTACACAGTGGTGTACAATATCTTGGGGATATTTTTAAAATGCAATGTTATGCCAGGATTTTGCCTGTAAAATGAACTGAGGTGAGGAGGGATATTACCCACAATAAAAATTCAATCAAAGCTAGGCAATAATATATAAAGAGTTTACAGACAGACTATAGAGACAAAACTGCTTGTGCAAAAACAATTAACACTAACTAAAGATACTACCTCTGACTGAGTGTGTTTCATATTTGTTATTCATTGATGTGTCAGTACATTTTGTCATAGTTTTGAGCATCATAAATTGATTTTTCTTGTCATCGTCTCGTTTTTGTCTATTACAAAACTTTGTTGAATTTTAAGAAATCAGCACTTACTAAATTAGCCTTGGCATGTGTGACTGTGTGCCCTGGGCTGGGCTGGAATCCTGGCAAGGTTGCCCTTGCCCTGTGGCACATGCAAAATGGATGGATATATTTAATTCGCTCCCTGGTTACTGAGACGCGATTTTAAAAGTCTACATTCAACAGATAGCCAGCATCTGCCGTCACCCACACTATCTTTCAACATTAGAGTGCAGTTTTAGTGGTATTACATAATTCTGAAGGTCACGCAACACATCTGAGGACTGGACAATACCACACATAGCCAGTGCTTTCAGGTAAACGGGGTTTATTGCATTTAAGTCTAATAAAACATACGGGCCTTATTTATTTTCTTGATGCATTAATTGGAAAATGCATTTATGTAATTGGATGCTTATATCATTTAGTTGCTGTTAATCTTGTAAAAAAAGAAAAATGGCATGAAAATAACATGATAAGAGTTCATTATTAATTGCACAAATGTTCATTATGTCTTATTTTCAAGAACCATAATGATGCCCCTGGCATTGCTTTTAGTAACCTAATACCATAAATGTATATTTGCCGGGATAATTTCATAGTTTATTTTGATGGCCACAGATCGCTTTCGAGAAATCACTGTTACCATTTAACCTTTGCAGTGATAGTGTGCGGCGACACAGTGGCTGTCTGTTCATGACACTGATCTCAAAACATGAGCTGAATGATTTTTCCATTCATTAAAAATCCAAATCTATTTAACATGTAAGTGATTTCTGAATTTGTAGCCCATTGACACTAATCAGCTACCATAGATATCGGTGTCAGAGGCATAATATCGAGAGCTGAATACTGGCCCTTGTGTCACGGAGCACAGCGGTTTGGAAAACTGCAATACACTGAGGAAACAGTTACCACATTAAGAGAACAGAACACGTTAAAGGAACACATGAATGTTAAAAATTAAAATGTACTAAATTTTTTTTACTTGATGCTTTTACGTCGTCTTTATATTTTTGCTTTGTGCTAATGTTGACACGTTCTGGCATTTCAGGACCACTGTACATAATGAACAGTGGGGGCGCTTTGAACGAGTCCACCGTTAGGACAGGCACTGATGTTCAGCGGGCCAGCCCGCTGTGGGGCTAACGTTTGTCCTTTCCCCTTCAGTATATCATCGTGAGCTCCTTCCTGCACCAGCCTCCCCTCACTCTCTTTGAGTACGAGTACCCAGAGTGGAGTATCACTGTAGGTTACTTCATTGGCATCTCCTCTTTCATGTGGATCCCCATTTACATGGTGTACAAGCTGGTGTGGACCCCAGGCTCTCTGAAGCAGGTCAGATCCTCACCTCCTCAGTCAAGACGCATAAGCAAGACCTTCAAATCACCTTCATATAGCTTAGGAAAGTCCTTTTTGGATGGCAAACCCAGGAAAAGTGTTACCTAGCATTCTGTTGTTGCTTAGAATATATTTGTGGATATATTGCTTACAAAAGCATGTAGCATATAATAGCTTTGGGTAGAGATCTTTAGCCAAAGTGCTACAAAGGTCATTGTTAGCCTTTTGCTCTTCTTCCACTGCAACCACAGAATGACCCACGTGTGTATGATGCTTTCTAAGGCTGTGTTTACATCAACTACAGCGCCTGGCTGTGTGTCTGCGGCCAGAGAGGTCCGTGCCGGACCTCCAAACAGAATCACTCTCCATGACACCCGTCCCCTAAGCCTGGCATCACTGGGAAGACTGAGCAGGATGCACATACACTCGCGAATGGGGAAGAATGACAACGCAAGCCCCCCCCCCCCCCAGTTCTGAGCCACAATTAAAGGACATAATCAAAAGACTGCATATTTTGATTCTGGAAAGAATATTTCAATAATATTTGTGGTGACTGAGCAGTCACTGTCTAGGTATTTTTAAAGACAAAAATATATAATTTATGTAAATTGTTTTAAGTAGGAAATATTGTGTGAGCAAAGCCAAAAATGACCTTTGTTGCTATAGCTTGTGAATCTTATTACCTCTGCGTTTTGATGTGAAAGGAGCTTACCTGTAATCTATGATGTAGTTGTTTACTCCTGCTCTCAGAAATGGCTCTTTAAGGTGGAAACTCAATGCCAAAGTCCTCTTGGTTAGGAATTCCAGCTGAGCCGCGCTGGACAACCTTGAATAGCAACAGAATGGACTTTTCTAAATTATGTTTTGGCAACCAAAATAATTTGTGCAAAAGGTTTGTATTATTTTTTGGGTGACGTTTCATTAGAGCCTTTCTTGTAAAGAAAATTCATACTCGTTGTCGTATATAGCTGGAGAACAAGAGTAAAATCAAGACCAAAGTGATTTGACACGTTTATCATCGGAGATTGGCCAGCACTGTTGAAAGTCACAATGCCCAAGTCTCTGAATTTTTCTGTTTTTATGAATATTGGGAGCAAGGTAAAATGTACTGAGACAAACGTGATATGCTGTGCTGAATGAATGGCTGATAACATTCAACATGCAAATCATTAAATGGACCTCGCCAAACAAAGCGGACGAGAGACCAAAAAAGGTTAGATATTTCATTTGGAATGTTTTTCGTGTTTATAATCTAGAATAGCATAACCCTGCAAATTTGGTCTTTTAGATGTGTTTTATTGTTGTGCACGTTTATATATTTCAGAGTATACGTTTTATGTTTACATTTTTTTAAAGTTAAAAACGGACAGTTTGCAATCTACACATAGAAACATGTGACTAAATCATAACTACATCAACTTTATTTTAAAAGTTTATTAAAACCTTGAAGTCCATGAATGACAAGTCAAAGGCTTGTCAAAATCTTTCTTAAAGTCTCAATGCTTTTACACATATTGTATACCCATATAAAAATAAAATACATAATTATACCTGGGTTTGCAGGATGAAGTTGCATTTAAAAATATTCTTAACAAGAGTCGCTTGGATTTCCTCCTGACACTGGGTATAAGAGTTAAGTTAAACACATTTTTTTCATTTGCTACATCTAAATCAGGTTTATTCTTTTTTTGCTTCTTTAAAATGCTGGACTGCAGTCACACTAAGGACAAGGACAATCCCAAGCCCTGCCTGTTGGTGACATGCATGCCATGCTTCAGTCGCCACGCGGTGTCACCCCCCTCACCGGGGCTTAATTAAAGCTTTTAATTAATGTGCCGATTTGCATTCAGTCTCTATAAACACACAAAGAGGAAGCTTCAGATGCCTGATGAGATGTTTTATTAAAGAGTGTGCGTCCATTACAGAGCATGCTCAGAAGCATGTGGTGTGTGCATCAACACAAACAAAAAATTAATGGCATTATTCTTCATTCAGGTACTCCTTGATTTAAAAAAAAAAATCCACAAACAGATAAAAGCCTTTTGTGCCGGCGCTTGCGACCTGATGGGTAGCGAATGCACCCATACAGAGGAACAGCACATAAAAGGCATGGGGGCTTATTAGATGTGGTTTAATTACATACAGTAGATCAGTATCCACGCAGACACAAAATGCATACACCCACAGTTCAGGGTTACTCCTGCACTGGAGCCGGGTCTTGGATAAACCTTTAGACAGACATATGGCACTCAACACGCACAGAAAATCATACATTTTCTTAGACACAAACCAGATTAAACAATAAATTATAGTATTGCCAGAAAAGAAGGAAGTGTGCATGCCAGCAACAGGACATGCCGTCTAACCTCTTGAACTATGCTGAAATTCCCTTTATAGAAAAATAATGACATTAAAGACAGACGACCGCCCTGCAAATTCATTGAGTTATTTGACAGATTCGATTATACACGTTTTGTACCCCAGGAGTTAGTTACAGAAACTAACCATGACTCCTCTTCACAAGAGCTCAGTATATCGGCAGAGGTGGTTTTCAGTAGATTTCAAAAGATTTTACCGGCAGGTTGACGCACTTCTATTTATCTTAGTGCACTTTTGTATGCGTTTCCACTCTGTAGGCTTCCCTTTGCAAATCGGCAAAAAGTGGCGCCGCACGTAACCAGAAAACAGCGCACGCCGTCAGTCTGCATAAGCGATGCAGCAGGAAAGTGAGATGCGCGGAGCTGCAATTGCATTACGCCTGGATACGGGGAACGGGCTACTCGCTGAAGTGATTCACGGGAACAGGAAGCATCTGCGGCCCATTTCCAATCTCACGTAGCATGGAGATGCACTCCAGGCCCACACCGGCAAGCTATTACTGTACAAACGGCAGAAAATCAATGTGGCCAATTGAAGTGAATATGGTATTTCTGGGCTAATAATAGTACAGTTTTATGTGATAAAAGATTTATGAACCAAAAACGTATTAGACTATGATCAGACACTATTAGAAACATTCGCAGAATAATGCAGTGTTGGATGAGCCTTTACTCATGTTTGGAGAAGCAACTAAATGGCTGTAACTATCGCTCTAAAAACGAGTTAACACCATTAATCCTCTTAACCTAGTTCAGTATATTACAGCTGTCTAGTAATACCATGAATCACAACTATGTGGCAATAATGTGTTTCTTTTATTTTTTAATCTTTTAGATTTTATTCAATCATGTGCCTAAATCAGGAAGAAAACTCAGATGACAGGAGCATTAAATGCACAGGCCAAAGCTTTCTCCCACTGAAGCTTCCTACCCTACACAGGCCAGCCGTGTAAACAAAACAGTACAAATGATCATTTATGACAATTGCAACCAAGGCATTGATCCATCTTACAAGGTGGACCTTTGCTGGAATGCCAGTCATTCACAGGGCACACACACACACAAACAGTATGCACAATTTAGGAATGGCAATAAGCTTTAATGTATATGTGGAAAGGAGAATCTGCTTAAAGCTGCCAGATGCAACCAATGCTGGCACTATAAATACACTGTATAAGAATGCTTATGCTAAAAATATATATTAATACTTGGTGGGATAAGGATGGACATTTGTCCCAAGGCCAGCTGAGGAACCTGGGGCAACCAGCAGAAACTGATGCCCAAGCCTGGGGAATTATGGGATTAGGTTCAGAAGGAGCATCCTCTGTGCATGAGATAAACCAAGGAAGGATATAGTGATGGCTACGCAGAAAGGAATACATGCAAGTAGGTGGCCCATAGAGAGGAAGCTCCGATGAGAAAGAAAATGGATTTAAGAGAGCTTGGCTAGAAGCCTACAGATATGTCAGATATACCGCATCAATCAAAAAGCAATAGAGATGGCAACAGATACATTAGGGAAGGGAAAGCAGTGACGGAACTCCCCGGTGAGAAAATAACCAAGACATGAGACAGGAAAAGAGCAAGAGTAACGCAGACAGCTAGTGTGTAAGAGAGGGAGGACTCCAGGCCAAAAGTGTGCATTCTGCTTGCTTGTCTGGACTGTCACAATCTTGGACAAGAATAAAGGAACAAAGAACTTAATCTCACCTGGTCTGTATTTTTATTATTTTCCTACGACTTGTCTTTGGACTGTGGGAGGAATCCAGAATACCCAGCAGAAACAAGTGCAATGTGGGTAGAAAAAGCAACATCCACAGGAAGTCATTCGGTCCGACAGCCGTCGGATTGTACAATCAGTGAATCAATCAGGGTATGTGCAATAATACCTATTGTCTTAATCCATATCTGTCTTTTTATTATCTTTTGTATGCAATATTTACTGTACTTATCATCATATTCACTCACCTATTTGTCATCTCTAGATGTCATGCTTATTTATTTGTTTTTATAGAGAGATTGCTGCTTGTGGTACTACGTATTGTCTATTATTGTCGTGTTGTGTTGTACTGTGTAGTCTCATAAACAGTTTCCTCCAGCATAATAAAAATGTTCTCATTCCACTCCTCATGCAGAACACCAATAAGCAAAAACCATTATTTTCTCATGCAAGAAGTAGTTCTTCACATTGGCTTTTTAAAATACCCTCTAACCAAGTATCAAACAGCAGCCACGTTCGGGCTATGAAGGCTCTACCTGCAGGATCAGGCTGTAAGGAGGTTGGCCGTGAGCAGAATCTTGTTTGTGGAGCCCAGCATTACAGCTGCATTTGAAACAAGTAAGGTGGGTTGCAGGCAGTGTGACCCCCTTCCCTCCCGCATCAAGGAAGCATGCAAACTTTCTATTGATAATTCTGTGTGTGATTAACCATATTAGCATAATTTGAGGATTAGTTATACTGCTAGCTTAAACTAGATAAATTCTTTAACTGGAACCCTAAGTTTTTAACGTTACGTAATCATAAATAATTATTTACAATAACAATGATGTCCTCCTATATCTGTAGATTAGCTGGGAGGCAGTGAGCTGCTTATGACTCTGGGCCTGTGACAGGAAGGTCATTGGCTCAAATCCCATGGCAGCAGACTAATGCTGTGGTTGGGCCTATGAGCCCCCCCGCCTCAGCCTGCTGTCACCTGTCTGTGTGTCTCATGGAGAGGAAGATGGATCTCCCCACAGGGTTGAAGAACAGTATGCCTGCTCTACATTTAAATATTGTGATTTCATTTTCCAACATAGTCCATGACCTTGCAGAAGGGTTTCACTATCCTACGGGATGTAGCATGTTCCAAAATGGGATAGTAAGGGACATAAGGGACAGGAGGGAACCCTACCATGATTGTCACATGCTTAACATGGTACTACATGTCATTCCGTTAGCCTTAACTTTCTGTAATATTTGATCTTTCAAACAGAGATTACATTGAGAATATTATCTTCTGTACACTTGCACTCCGCAGCACCAACCTGAGCAAAGCAACTGGCTCAGAAGGAATTCCAGGAAAGGCACTCAGTGACTGTATACGGATCAGCTGGCACAGGTGCTCACCCACATCTTTAACCTCTCTCTGTCATAATGCACTATTCCCAAACGCCTTAAGTCTGACACCATTGTACCTGTTCCAAAGAAGACAGCAATCAGCAGCCTTAATGACTACAGACCTGTAGCTCTCACTCCCACTTAAACGTTAAATTTTCACTTCCACCCACCGTGGACCAGCACCAATTCTCCAACAAAGCCAACAGGTCAGTGGAAGATGCCATCAATACAGCTCTCCATAATGTATTGACTCACTTGAAACACCAGGGGACATACGGATCACCAGGGGACATATGGAACAGCTCCGCCTTTAACATGATCAACCCCAGCAGAATGGTGAACAAACTGTCCAGCATGTCAATCAGCACATTGGCAGATGGATCAAGGACTTCCTAACAAACCATACACAGACCGTTAGGCTGGGGACTCACCACCCCCCAACCCTGACACTCAGTACTGGAGCTCCACAGAGCTGCGCGCTGAGCCCTGTTCTCTACTCCCTGTATACCCACGATTGTGTACAAACCCCACTGTAGTAGGACTTATATGCCACGGTGAGGAGACTGCCTATAGGGGTGAGGTCAGCAAACTGTCTGAATAGTGCTCCATCAACAACATGGCACTCAACACCATGAAAACAAAGAGGCAGATTATCAACTGCAGGGAGCAGGAACATCAGAGGAGACATAGTGGAGAGAGTGGCCAGCTTTAAATTCCTCAGCACATACATCTCCCAGGACCTCACATGGTCTCTCAACACAACCACTCTGTGAAGAAGGCACAGAAACGGCTTTACCTCTTACGGATACTGAGGAAGCATAACCTGTCCAAGCAGCTGCTGATGTCCTTCTGTAGGTGCTCTGTGGAAAGCTCACTCTAACCTGTGGCATCCTGCTATAGTCTGCTATCTGCTCAGTGGCTCAAAAGAAGACCCTCCAGGTAGTTATCAAATCTGCACTGATCAAAACCCAGCTACCTTCACTTGAGGACATCTACAGAGCATCAGGGACCCATCTCACCCAGGGCACCTCCTCTGCACTCTGTTGTCCTCTGGAAGGCGTTACAGATCTATTAAGACATGCACTTCCAGGCTACTGAAAAGGTTCTACCCGAGTGCTATCAAAGACCTGAACTCTGTTAAATAACTGTTCACTGCATCCATAAATCCGTAAATACTGTACTGGTGCTTGCAATAGCATCAACTGACAAAAGTCCAATATCCCTGGGACTCACTGTAATTACTGTAATTTATCTATTTACTATTCATATTCTTCCACCTTGTATATGCATATGCATACAAAGGCACTCAATGTTTCATTGGTTTATAGTAATGCTTGTGTTTTTACTTTGTTCTGTGTGTGTAGCTCAATATGCAGAGCATTTGTATGTGTCGAATATATTTTTAAGATTATGTCTTGTCCCATTCAGGGGGACAAGCTACATCTCACTGTACATCTGTGCAATAACAATAAAAGACATTCTATTCTGTTCTATTCTATTCTAGCCTCACCGTGTAACAATTCACTCAACCTGTATTTGAGTGAAGATTGACAGGAGTCGTTTTAAAATCCACTCCTTCCACGCCACAAAAGTGAAGTAAAAGAAAATAAATACCCCTCCCCCCCACACACAAATAAGAGAATAAGCTTCCTGACTGGGGTGCGTCACTATATTTAAAGGAACTTCACAGAATCTGTGTTATAATAAGGAATCTATCGCATTACGTTAACATCACAATACCCCAAAATACAATTTGTCCGTTATTTTACATAATAAAAATGTTGATTTTCTGTATCGTTTACTGGTTATTGTTTTCACAACTGCCTAAACAAAAGATGTGATATTTATAGCTGAATGTTCACGTTAAGTACCTTAGTCAAGGGTGCTACAGCCAAGCTGTCCCAGCTGCACGCTGACAAACACGTCCGGCTCCTTGATGTCTATCGCTGCCTGCTTCCCTTACATTATATCTTTGTGAAGAATTGCCTGTCTGTCATATTGCCGATTTACCAGCCACTGGCTGCTCGTGACACTTTCAGACTCTCCTCTGCAACTTTCACTGATGTGCTGCTACATTACGCAGGAAAAAACAGGTGCTGAGTCACTGGTCTAATCTGTACACGAGCCCTTTCTCACTGGAAGTGAGCCTCAGCCTGCTAATAAACTGATGAGTAGCAGAGAGCCTGTGAATACACACCATATATTACAGGGCAGTAGGTCCTTAGCCTGTGTGAGTCCTCGTTTATAATTACGTACTGTAGTGTGTTATACTTCATCTTAGATTTGCATTTGTAAATCAGATGCAGGAATACTCCTAAGCAAGAGAAAAAAATCAGGTGTTCAACAGAAGTGTCATTAGAGATTTATGAAAAGGGCCACTAAACTTTTACTAGGAGGGTTTGATTTTAAAGTGAATGAGAGCACACTATTTAAACTAGTTAGTGTACATTAATTTGTAGTGGGGCCAATGAGCAGTTTAGGGGTGTTCAATATGGACATTTCTAATCGATGGCTAAAGGACATTCTTGCAAAATTCAGTTCATTTACGATAAACCTGAACGTATAACTACGATGTACAATCTGTAAAAAAACATCAAAACTACTATTTTTGGAAGCCGAGGCTGTCTACCAAATAAATACTGCCGTAATAAGCATTAAGGACATTTTTGCCTTGTTGTCAAAATACGTAACCTTTCCATCCATCCATCCAACCTACTGGGTCGCGGGAGGTCCGGAACGAATCCCGGAAGCTACGGCCGCGAGGCGAGGAACAACCCATGAGGGGGTCCAGCCCGTGCGCACCTATGGCCAATTTAGTAACTCCAATTAGCGTCCGCATGTCTTTGGACTTTGGGGGGAAACGCCACGTCGACATGGGGAGAACAGTCAAACTTCCATAACCTTTCCGCTTGATTATTTTAATTATGAAATATAACAGTATCGAGCATTGCTAGATATTTTGTGCACTGATGGCATGACATCTTTCTGTTGATTGCGCAACAGACAAGTGATTCGGAAGGCTTTAGGACCCAGAATGCTCCGAAAGAGGTGCGTCTCCTCCTCCCTCCAGCATCCAGTGTTTACAATCATGCATGTCTTCCGCCCTTGTTTAGCCCTTTTTATTTCATTTTGTTTATGTGCAAAGGGACAGCAAGCCGAATCCAAAACGAACGAAAGGCCGTTTATGGTTCTTCAGAATCAAAACTTGGGTAAGGATTTTACGAGCCAAAGAACCGAAATGTATCAAATCGTCACTGCTGCTACCATGTCGTTTAACGTTATTGGCGTTTACTCAGCGTTTTAATGTATTTGATTAGAAACAGGGTCTTTTTCCTTTGAAATGTGATAACTAGCGTCTACATAAATTCTTAAGGGTAATCCGTTTAAAATATCTCGAACTGTATTCTACGTATAATTTACGTAAAATAAACACGTGTTCCTATTGTGTCATAGTGCTGCTCGTGAGTGTCCTGTCGGTGATCGTACTGGTGATGGTCATCATGGCAGTCTGTGTGTACAAGCCCCTACGACGCCGTTAAGCTGCTGGGCCACAGAAGAAGAATGAAATACCATCATCTTATCCTGACCCAAGATGGCCTATCAGTACCCCCGCACCGACGATTCTTCGTCGTCACGCCTTCTGAACTGGGATACGTTAGATTAAAATATCTCGGCTACTGAGGACACGACCGGGCAGGCAAACTGTATTCATCTTCTACAAGCATTCCTTGAATGTCTTAATGATTGTTAGTTATTTTATTATTATTATTGTACACTGGAAGCGCTTTACATATTTATTTGTATAATATTGACTGGGAAAGGGGGAATAAAAGGGAGCAAGTTCCAAGGTAATACAGATAAGGCATATTCGTGTAGGGTGACGCTGCATGTTGCTCTGATTGCACAAGTGAATTGTGGTAGATATGCTTCGCAGGGAGGAAAATGGAGTTTACAAGTGGACCTAGTGACATGTTGCTTTTTATCTTTTATTTTATTTGCACGTCGGTGATCTGCCGTTTTGAAAAATAAATCTAATTTTATGTTATCTACGAAATGTTTCAAAACACCAGCCTCCAATTAAAAATGTAGGTTAGTAGTCAGTCATACCCGACTTCCTACTTCATTTTTTAGTTGAAACTGTTTAGTAGTTGAGCTGTTTAGTAGTTTGTTGCTCCTGTTTTACAGAACACTTAGCTTGCAGGATGTGATCAGAATTATTTTTGTATTTTTACATTATTTATGAAAAATCGATCTAACTTGTTTGCAGTTATTTATGGCAGAGTTGTGATAATATATTAAGGAATTTATTATTTTGTGTCTATTGTATACATCGTTAAATAAACTCTTTCCATACATGCATTTTTGACCCTTTTCTCCCGTCCTGTTCTTCCTTTATATATATATAAATGACGGAATAAGAGCTGAATCATTGCATTAAGGCAGGTATGACCTCACGACTGTTGATTCTTGGCGCATTTGAGCGAATTGAATTTGAAGTTAATGTAAATACTTCTGCGAAGAGCAAATAGCCAGCGCGTACACCATTACGCCACATCCAGACTGTTCGCGGTTTTCAGGCGGTCATCTCCTTAATGCATTTTATTGTATCATGTTACATTTTTCCTCGGTGTTGAGTTATACGTTTTGCCCATCTATTAAGGAGTGCCGTATTCATCTGGCACACTAATATCGTATTCTCTCTCTCGCTCTATATATATATATATATATATGTGTGTGTGTGCGTATGTATATGTGTTTAGGTGTTTTATGTTCATAAACAACAGTTACGGGTTGTTGTAGGATAGT
>JABFEB020000040.1:30913129-30933562 GCA_019775895.2 Stomatorhinus ivindoensis
TCTTCTCGCTACATGCTTCTTCCATCCTCTTTTTCTGATGGCCACAAAACCCTCGATTGTACAGTAGTCATGTTTTAAGGGTTTAGCAGTTTTGACTGTTTTGCATCCCTCTGACTTTACAATTTTGTGTTTTTCGGCTCTCTGCAAGGTCCTTTTTTGCCCATTTTAATAGTCATAAACATTTGCCTAATAATTCGGCACAGGAAAGTATCTGTTTCCTGTTTTTCTCCAAACAAAGTACTCAGACAAAATACTGAACATGTACTGATTTTTTACAAGTTCATTCTTAATTTCAAATTAATCTGGACTGAAAATATTTGTAGGAAGAGAACATACAAACAAAATACACACTTGCCTAATAATTCTGCACACTGTATACACACACACACACACACACACACACATATATATATATATATACATACATACATACATATTACACACTACACACACACACACGCTTACATATACAGATTAAAAAGGGTCAGAATGCAGTTTTCAGGCCCAACAGTGACATGACAGCTCTGCCAGCTACATGATTCAAACTGTGACCTTCCAAACCCAGACACTGACTCCAACCCTGCAGAGTCACTCAACTTTTATTGTAGAGCAATGACATAGTTTAACCCTTGCATCCTTTTGCCAAATTATGACCTAGATTTTGGTCATTAATACGGAGGCAAAAAAAGTGCATTGACTGTTTTACACGGTTTTGTCCATGTCACAGTAAACTGGTCCCAGATTTCAGAATTTTACGGAAAATTTCGTTTCTGCTCCCTGAGCTGTACCTCTCGAAGGCAATGTGCCGCGTGTCCAGGAAGGTGTTGACGATGGGTGTGGTCAACCGCTTGGCCACATCCTGCTGTGCAGGCTGCATTGAGTCCAGTGTTACCTCCTCCATCTCCCGGGAGATATCGAAGCGATCCGTGTCAACAACCTGCTCGTCGTGGTTCACCTCCATCAGCTCTGTACAACTGTCTGCATCGGACACAGGCGCAACCACACTGAACTAATGATCCTCAACTTGCATGATACAACATGTGAAGGTCTGGAGTACCCTTAAACGTGTCTGCAGCTGTCGGAGGGTTCACAACCCTGTTCCCCACGTACATACTTAAAGCTTAGGTGCTCATGACAAGTCTATTCAAATGATACTTTCTTTGAAGTGCTTTATCCCAGTATTAAGACAGCTGGGAGGTAGCTGGAGAAGTTACAGCTAAATCAAACAGAGATGAAGATCCCAGGATGTACAAGTTTAGATGGTGTTAGCAGGGAGACATTAGCGCAGCCACGTAATCCACTCGATACCGCATAGGGATGTCCTGCAAACGACTCACCATCCCCCCTGAAGATGTAGCTCCTCCTGCCTCTGATCCACGTCATGTTCTCGAAGCCCAGCAGCGTAGCATCGACCCTCAGGTTGGAGCCACTTTTCCAGATTCGGCACACGTCACTGGGGCACATCCGTGACACCAGGGGGACTGGGGGCAGAAGATGACACAGATCAGTCAATCATGGGCCGAGCCCTTTCTAGGAGATGAATAGATAGGAGAGGAGGAAAAAATAAATACATTTTGAGACCCATGGTGGATGGGACTGGTATGTGCCTTCAACCACTGCTAGAGGAACCAATGACGTTACAAATGACAGTCAAAAAAACCAGGTGATGACTTGCAGAGGACACGCACCACCCACCACTTCCCCATAACTGTACACAATCAAATGGAGTCAATGATCTCTATGGAATACACAGCTAGCTAGGTATTACCTGCATTCCCGAACAGAGCTTCTATCCTAACAGTACACAGAATTTTCATGACACATTATTACATATGGATTGAACACAAATTGTATTTTTATTGCTTTTGACACATAGTAACAGAATAAATCTATGAATAATTCACAATGACAAACCCAAGAAGATCATGGCTGCAAAGAAACAAGAAACTCACTCCAGCTGGTGAATTCCCACTTCATCTCCATGTAGAAGTCTGGGGACTGAGACACAGAAATGGGGGGGGGGGTGATGCAACTGATGATTGCTTCTGAAAAACAGCCGCCTGCTCTGGTTAAATCACAACAGAGTGTCAGAGAGTGGAAGCGAGAGAGGAGCACCTCACGGATCTTGGATAGTAGCTCGGGAACCCCCCCCAGCGCCGCTGAGGCTTTGTGGTAGTCTCGCCTCTGCAGAACCAGCGCCACCATCTCGGGGTCTCCTGTGCTGACAGCCTCCTGCAGCACTGAGAACAGGAGGGCAGGCATTTCATTAACTTATTGCTGCTGTCGTTGATTCAGGTTATCATCATCATATGTGTTCTGAGGAAATTCTCATGCCACAATTGCAGGGGAGGGACCCGGTGCATACCGGCACAACGGGACAAACCGCAATCCAACAAAACAGGAGACGTGAAATAAAATGCATTAAATAGGTGAAGGATTTGCAAATATTTGAACTGGATTTCACTGTACCCTGGTCAATACCATTACTATGCTTGATATTTGTATCAGATGTTATGTTATCCTTTTAATCAAATGATTTTTTTTTTTATAAAAAGGTATTTGGGATTAGGGATTTTGAACCAGCAGTCTTCGGGGTATAGTGTATTCTGCTCCAACAAGACATCTGCAATGTGCAGGCACATTATATACATATTCAGGCTAAACATGGAGTGAGGATCATGATTCTAATTGCACTAATTTTATAGTGATGCTGCTTGGAATCGATGCAAATCTACACATCACCTATGGGCTAAAACAGGTCCAAACTGCTAAGCTATTAAGAAAGTTTTGAGTACATACATGAATGTATGCGATGGTCAGATCAATTGAACTACCAGGTGATCAACTGACTAGATTAGATTAGATTAGATTAGATGGTACTTTATTCTAATCTAATCTAATCTAATCTAATCTAATCTAATCAGTTGATCACCTGGTAGTTCAATTGATCTGACCATTATTGCCACAAAGTGGCACGAGTCTGCCCACCTGTCCATCCCTTGGCATTCTCTTTGGTTACTTGGGCGCCGTGTCTCAGGAGAACTCTGACCGACTCCAAGTGTCCCAGTGATACGGCCAGGTGGACAGGTGTTCGTCCCCGAGGATCAACGACTTCCACGTTGTTCTAAGAAACAGAAAAAGCCAGAAAGCCAGAGAAAATAATGAGTCGAAGCTCCGCGTTTCACCGAATGCCCATTTAACATACATAGTTTTAATAATTGATTGGATTCTTGGGGGGACAGTTATCGTTGAGGCATTGGGCAATCGACTGAAAAACACACGACTAAAAGCATCTCTGCATGCAAACTGAAACAGAAAACCACGCAGGACAGAATGCGTCGTAATAATATAGTACAAACATTTAACGTGCGAGTTTAGAAAACCACTGTACGCTATCATCAATTTATGTAATATTTCAGTCTATCCGATAGTTTATTTCAGCCACCCAAACGCAGTTTTAAGTTGTAGCTACAACCACTAAGACTATAGGTGAAGCTAAATCAAGTAAATAACTGAGCAAGTAGAACATAACTCAAACACCGATATCATAATTTTATCGTGCTGTTAATCAGTAAAATACTGCTTAATGGACAATTAGCTAGCAACCGATCAAAAATGTTGACGTAGGACAACTAAAACGCACAGAGGCATTAACAGCAGCTTGCAGCACCGCTCATCCAGTACATCAAGCATGCACTTGTAGGTCAACCTTAAGAGACATACTTACGTACCGTTTTTATCTCATTTTCTAGTTGTCTATAATCGTTTTCCCAAACCAAAAAATGCAATGGCCATTTAATCCTAAAGTCTTCCTTTGAAACGGAACTCATTCTGCGTAAACTAAATTATGGTGGAGAGTCTAATCCGGCGAGCAACTTTCACACGGCCGCCGAAAACCCAGAACTCTAAATCCGCACGTTTTAACCCCAATATAAAGCAAAACCCGCATTCATCCAAACAAAACGATAAATTAGACTACTCGTAAATCAAACGCTGGACTAACTTTTAAAAAAAAAACTTTTGTACAACAAGGAAGTGACAGGTTGAGTCTATTGCCTCAATGGGGGTGTTTACAATAAAGAATCCTCACCAAGAATACCCTAACACCAATAATATTGATAGATATAAAAAGAATTTATCTTTCATCATTCTGTTTTTACAAAACTAATTAGGTTTACTATTTTCTTTTCAAATAAATAAATGTGAAAAAGCTTGACAAGTGATTAGTTCCGGAACCTAGACGATACCATTTTATGACATAGGGGGAATTACAATTATATTTCATTATGCTTTTGTTATAAATTGGATAACCTTTCACACATGTATTTAGGATTTTGTTTATTTTTCATAGCATATGTTTTTAATAGCTGTCGCAGAAGTTATAATTAATGGCAGGACCTTGCGGGAAAAAAGAAGATCAAAGTGTCCAGTTAGCTACGTAATTTGCTTAAATTTCAGGACACCCAATAAGGGCACAGGACGGGAATTAAAGTCGTATATCGTTTGAAGAATACCGCTACAGAGGTTCTTGACCCAGGACTCTGTACAGTCCTGTCTATCAAAGGCAACGTAGAGATTTAGCGCAGCTTCCGGCTGTGGTCTACACTTACGTTACGTATATTCCGTAATTTCCTTTCCGGTATGAACTAAGTCTCCGCAGCAGTTGTCGTCGGTTGGAGTTTCCGTCTTGTCGCAGCTGTTGGCTTTCTGCTCTTGCAGTACAATACAAAAAGAGCGGGTGGAAAAATATATGAAACTATCTGTTGCTAACTAGTATAATTTACGCTTTGCACGCTGGACTTAAATCGGGATATGTTCCCACATGCCGTAGCTATCATATGACTGCATAAATAAGGCAAGTTTGTTTTTTTTAAGGAAAAAACCTTTAAAGGCCTTTTTTAGGGGGCGGGGGGAAGGATGTCGAAACGGGTCCGGAACAGCGAGGTCTGCGCCGACTGCAGCGGTCCGGGTAAGTGGCGACTTGCAGACCGCACGCTAAAAGGACCGCTTTGGCGGCTAAGCTTCCCGGGACTCCTTAGGCTCGGCCCTCCGGGAACGTTTCCATGGGGGGCACCGGCGACCCCAGCGGCGCACGGCTGTCGAGCAGCCGTCAGATGTGCGAGGTGGGCGCTACATGCCACCGCATGCTAATTCTGCTATTACTGTTAGTCTCAGACTTGGCATCATAAATGTTCGCATGCAGTTCAGTCGAATTAAACAATTAGTACTTTAACAGAGCAGAAACGTTATTTCTTGTATGTCATGAGGACTCCTTGGTGCCCGGGCCGGCTGTGGTCAGGAGGCGATGGGGTGTCAAGTTCTGTCAAGTTTTTGTATGATTATTTTCGTGGTGTAAATGTCAGTTGCATTTTTTACCTGCATGTTGTGATACTAAATACATAATAAAATAAGAATAGTTAAGATTGTGAAAACGGATACTCTAGGCGGCTCTTTAAAAGGGGAAGTAACCAATGCGGTGGTCAGCAGTGGGAAATGTGAAGCGCTCATTATATTATAACTGACACTTATTTTTATATATTTGTAAAAGAATCCAACAGGCGCTTCCTTTTGGCTCCTGAAGCAGCACTGAAAGCAGAGTGCAGCTGTCAGATTTTTTGTTCCCCGCGGATACATCTGAATTGTGTAGCACATGCGACTTTTCGGCCCCTTTAAGCGGTTTGAAGACACGACGAAGCGTAACGCAGCTACTGTTGCTAGTGTAGCTTAATACAAATAGACTACCAGAAGATAAAAGGGAATAAAGAAACATACAGTAGCTTGCGTGAATTTCTCATAAAGCTGAGGCTGTCTAAGAACAGTAGAATTGCTGTGCCGGTCCCCTCTGCCGATTCCCGCTGAGGACGAATATTTAGAGAGCTTCATGTTACTGTAAATCGAAAAATCGACTTACTGGAATCGGTATCGGTAAATTAAACTTAGATGTCACGCATGAATTTTGGTATCTATTAAAATAAGTTGTTGTGCTTGTGCATGTGAGCGTGGCCCCCTGTTCCATATATATGTGGGTTCTAAAGTGAGGCTGTGTTCTTTGTTGACACAAAGGAAAAATAACAGGATAGCGAGCTGGGATTCTCTATTGTTTTGGCTTTAGATCCACTTTTTCTGCTGGAAGCGTGGTGTGGCCTCCCAGAGTTTGACAGACAATGGTATTGGACCAGTTTCTTCCTGTGGTCTCCTTATGCACGATTTTCTTGCAGCGCTGGTGATGTACCAAGCTTGCACAGTGGTACATAGTGGTGTGTGAACTATAAATGAAAAAGGGAAATGAAATGAAGACAAGAAAGACTGGCTGTACCAGGGCGGTGCCATGTCGCAGGTGATGCACAGAATGTAATGGCAGTGAGTTCAAACCATGCTCTGTGCCCTGTCTGGCCTGTTTGTGTCTGAAAAAGCTGAGGATGACCTGATTCAGGGGCTTAAAAAAAACAACAAAAGAACTGAAGATGGGTTTCTTGATGGGTACAATCCAGGGAGAGAAACAATGGCAGTCCTGTAACGTTGGCAGGTCATGTTAATCCTCAGAGTAGGTTTATCTTTGTGTGTGTGTGACACTTTGCAGTCCAGGAAGGGGGTGGTACTAGAAGTACCACTGTTATTTGTATTGTAGTATTTTTAACGTTATATATTCAAGTGTAGAAGCTATATAAATAGGTACTGCTTAACAATATATCGGCCTTCAGTAGTTCCGGATCACTGCTGTTATGTGAGGTTCAAAATGCAGCACAGTAATAGCTCAGCAAGCCACTGAAACCGTTAGTGATCGATTCATGGAGTGAGGAGCAAGGGCATTTGGGACTAATTTAGATCAGTAGCAAACGAATGCTTCCCTATTATCCTCCCTCCAGCACAAGCACAAAACAGAGACTAGTCTGGAGTTTGGGGTTCTGGCTTTCCGCTATGGTCTTGCTTCGTCCCTGCAGCTGTCTTGCTCTGAGCAGCTGGGGTGCAACATACAGGCAGGGGGGGGGGGGGGCGGGGGGGGGGATCTTTTTTTTATTTAGCTCTCACGCCAGCAGGAAGGAAGAGCCTCAGACCTGCAGGGCAGGTGACAGGCTGCTTCAGCTGCCGCTGCTGACCCTGTAACGGGAAGCGAACGCTGCCCGTTTTGTGGCCTTTCACAGGTGGCTGTTTCCACACCAGAGCTGTCCATGGACAGCATCGTAAATTGAACTGTGTTTAAAAATAAACCAATATAAATTCACAGCTCACAGTTTGCATTACCATACAACTTGAAGAATGACTTGACTTGAATATGTCTTATTTTAATCTGCTTGATCTTTGTTTCTGGTATTTTTAAAATATCTAGGTGTATGCATGCATTTCTGTCTGCTGAATGAAGATGTGAATATGGATTTGTGGGTTGCCCTGGTTTAAATGGTGGTCAGAGGCTGTAGCAGCCTGATGGACTTAAGGAATCCTGTAGTAAAGTGTCATGTGAAGTTCTTTATTAAGTTAATCTCCAGTTAACTTTTCTGTCTAAAAAGCCCTCTCCAATGTTTGTCTGTGAAATATCCTATAAGTTTGTGTATGCAGAAGTCCTTCGGCCAACTCTTGTGATCAACCTCAGCCCTGTGCTTGCTAGAATCATCAGCCGCCAGCTCTAAGAACCCCGATCATCTGTGCTGTAATCTGAACAGCTACGTCCCACCCTGCACAAATGGGAGCTCTGGCAGTATGTTCATGGTGTGACATCACCGTTACAAGCAGGGATGGTCCCGAGCCTTGTATGCAATTTGTGCTCGGTGCCTCGAGAGAGAGCCTTGTGAATAAGCTTGATTGTGTTGTGCTGTGAAAGCTGCCCAAAGAAGGAAATGAGGTTATGCTTCCCATCTGTATTGTTTAGTGATGGAAAAACTGAGAATTTTGAACTTGACATTTAATGTAATGTATTGATACAATGGCATGTATTTAGATGTCCTAATGTTTTTTGTTTTGGTTTTAAGCTGTTTTGGTGGAGTAAAAACTTGCTGTAGACTTGAGGTGTTTGTGCTGTTTTGAGTGTTTTCTGAAGCTTTTAACAGCTATTTGGCTGGCCTACATTCACGTCCTAGTGTGAAGAGAGAAGTGCCAGACAGATGGGTTGTGAATATTTCTTATGAGTGTTAAGAGCGCTGTCAGGAAGTGCCATAGCCTAGTGCAGTAGATTAGGGTCTGGAGGTCCATTTTCTTCAATCCTCACTATATCAATTACAATGTTTTGCGTAAGAAGTCCTGGTGCAGCAAGCACTTGCATTCACTAACATTTCTGAATATTAGATTACAGAATCAGCTTTACACCTATTTCTCCATGTGCAGGTATGTACCATAAGTTTGTTCTGGTTTGTCTGGTCATATGTTTTGTGCGCATTAACATAATTGCACAGTGTATTATACTTTGGAAGACTGAAAGCAAGAAGCATTGTTTGTCATAATGGTGCTGCCTTGTGTTTATGCTGAGCTGTTGCACTTTGTTTTAAATGCTTGTGCTTCTGAGTGAAAAGCAGGATAGGGAATCTGCTAGGGAATGTAAACGATAATTAAAAATATCATGGAATACACTAATAACTAGTGCTGGGCGGTAGGATGATGACGATATCGGTAATCAGCGATATCAGACAAGTATCTCAGTGTTGGTACCTGACAGCTAATTATCACATTTATCAGGGATGTAGGTTTAGGCTTCACACAACGCAATGTAACTCAAGAATTTGAGATTTGGCTTTCAGTCCATCCCTTCTAGCCTACTTTTTTGATTCAATGTTAAGAAAATACTATAATAGTGCAGTGTTTCACAAGCTTTGCCCACTGCAGTAATGTGTTGGCTGTTTTTGTAAGAGGGAAGTTCAGTGTCACATTACCAACTTCTGTCTTCTACTCAGCAACCAGGAAGTCAGCTGCTCAAGTGGAACTTCTCGGTTGGGATATTGAGCTTCCCAACTTTGCAACTCCTTTCAATTACGGGGAGGGAGCGGCCTTCATAGGCTATAACCAAAACTTTAGATAAAAAAATTTTGCACCACTGACAGTTTTTAGATAAATTCGTTTTTAGGCTACTCATTCATTTTGAATTTTCTCCATTGCAGTTTGCATGCAGTCCCATAATGAGAAATAATGCAGATGCCAAAAAATGTGACGTCTTGTATTTTTGTACACATTTCTTATGAGCCCTTTAAGAGGACATGGGAGGAGATAAACACTAGTTGTTTTCTGAGATCTTGCAAAACTTTTATTCTAGTATAGTTGATGGAAACAATGCATGCCATTTAATTTTTTAGATTATGTATTTTTCTTCATGTTAATCCTTGCATTGTGTCCATTCAAAGTTCAAAGGTAGAATAATAGTTAAGAATGGATAACCCTGCCCAGCATGTGAAGGTTTAAGTTACTTGATAATCGATATTGTAACTTTAGAATAAATTCTTAAATTTAACACATTCAGATCAAAAGAATCAATATTTCAGTATTGATTCACATATTCCTAATTCATATACTTCTTCAAGTGTGAATACCAGAGAGGTATTCCAGTTCAGGTTTAAACCTTAACTCTGACACCACAGTAAGTTTTTAGATTTATATTTGCAGTTCAGTGTCTGAATGTATTTTCTTTCAACAAAAGCAAGCACCAGCTCTTGGTTTCCCACACTTCAAGTGTGAACTTTTAATATTTGGTTGCTTGCATGTGCACTTCGCATTCTTCGCCTGTTGCTCACTTAGTCGCTGGTAGTGAATGGACACAGTGCTATTATTAATAAATCCCTATCAAAATAAATAATCTGAAGGTTAAATGGTGTTCATTGTCCCCTGTAGTCTCATGCTTAAAGCACACTCTACTGGACATGTCCATGTAATTTATTCTGCCTTTTTGTACTGGATGGACACAGTGCAGTTATTAATACTAATCCAAATGTATCGTGAAACCTCATTAAAGAACTTTTTTTTTTTCCCCTTCCCAAACTTGGCTAATTTTTCCCCCCATGCCCCATTTGGCAAATTTTATCATTGGCTAATGAACTTCATGACCCATCATATTTGCACATTCTGTTTGCATTAAAAATAATAATTCAATAAATGAATATAGGTGGTGTTCGATAAGTCAATATTGCTGTTTCTCCAGATATTTTAAAATGAATTTCATTTTAGCCTTAATCTAGCCTTAATATAATTTTGTTTCAAAACAAAGGATTGTTCTTCGGTAACTGGAATCCATTATGCACTGGCACACTACAAATGGTCTTATACCTTTCAGGGATTTTCTGAAAATCTTTCCAAGAATATTGACTATACTGGATATTATGTGAACTGTAATGTGTTATTGACTTAGGCTGGCTGACTCATTCTCAAGCTGAGTGTTTTTATACTCGGTGATGCTAAAGGAAATTACCTTCCTTGCCTCTGAACTGAGGAACACTTCAACAGAAAGAAAAGTCAGATCAAAGCTAGTCCAATCTAGTCATTGATATTACAAGAAAGAATGAGAGTGCGTTTGTGGTCCAGTTACACTGATTGTTTATCTAATTCTTTGCCAAGTTTGATGGCATAGTGGGAATCTCTCTAGTTGACCTCTAAGCCGAGAGCATTTGCACTAGGAAGGCCATGTGTAGTGCCAGTAACACGTACCAAATGTCTGTGCTGCGTCTGTTGTCCTTGGCCAGAACCTCGCTGGGCCTCCGTGAACCGAGGCGTGCTGATATGCGACGAGTGCTGCAGCGTCCACCGAAGCCTGGGCCGCCACAGCTCGCAGGTTCGCCACCTGACACACACACCCTGGCCACCCACTCAGCTGCAGGTAAGCTTCTGACCTACGCTGTCCCCGTCTCTTCCACGTAAAAGGGCACTTCTACTTCTGGGCAGTCTGTATCTTCACTGACAGTTGCATAAGCATTTGTTAGTTTTACTGTAATGACTGTTTTGGAGGGGCTTTCTTTGAGAAGTCTGTAGTCACTTATGTGTAGCATTGTACTGTTGATTGCATATTGAAGACCCAAGCTTGCCTGGTGAATGGTTTTCTGAGAGATTGAATTTTGTGGCACAGGATAATTAGCTTGTTTATTTAATCTGGCGTTCTTAAAGGATAGCGTTGTAATGTGATATTGCTGCAGACGTTCCTATTGATGGTTTTATAATTGCAAACACTCCTGTCTGCCTGTGAGGTTGAAATGGCCAGTGTACATCTTCCAGAACATTGTAGAGAATTTTTTTTTTCTCCTTTTTCTTCTTCGCCCCCAGATGGTTCAGATGCTATACAACAATGGGGCAAATTCAATATGGGAGCACTCTTTGCTGGACCCAGCTTCCGTTATGAGCGGGAAGCGGAAGGCCATCCCTCAGGACAAAGTGCAGTACGTCCTCCCCTCCCCCTGCATCCGTGCGTGTGTGACGAGCCCTGCACTTCAGCCCAACATGTCGTGTGGCAGAAAAAGAGAAGATGTTAAGAATGTGGAAATCTGTCTTCAAATCGATCTTTTCACCTTACTCTTTTCTGTCTGTCCACAGCCCAAACAAAACAGAGTTTATAAAAGCCAAATACCAAATGCTTGCGTTCGTCCATCGCATGCCGTGCCGAGATGATGACAGCTTTACGGCCAAGGACCTCAGCAAGGTGGGGGAGTGCGAGTCTTTTTCCTGTAACTTTAGTCCATTTAAGCATAAGCTGTCAGGTTCCCAAGCCTGGAATTTGAGCTGGAAGTAAAATGCCTGTTTACGATGTTGTCATCCACAGCAATTACACTCAAGTGTGCGAACTGGTAATCTGGAGACGTGTCTGAGGTTACTATCGTTGGGAGCCCAGGCCAATTTCTTCCACCCGGTAAGAACACTGCAGAAGTCGCATGTATCTGTCACATGGTCTATCAATATAAAAAAAAAAACAACCCACTTATCTCGGAATCACAGCTCTGTAGCTTCCGGTCATGTGAGTTATCAGCCAAAATTATGACAAGTGGGTTAAGTGTACTCGATTAGTACAGCATTGGTGGAGACCTGTGGAGGTTCGTGGCCCTGCTAATGGACTGGTCAACTCAAAAGATCTTCATGAATGCATAACAGGTGCGAACTCAAACGTGTTACTGAGGAAATGGAGAGCTGTGCGAAATCAATCAATGAATGACTTTTACAACAAACCAGGTATAACAAATATTCAGTCTGAGTGATTCTTCCCAAAAAGAGCAGACAACTCGATAAAATATATCTATGGGAGGCATCTTGTGTAGAGGTGCTGTATGGTTTCTGCTCCTTTAGTCTACCTTTCAGTTAAATGTTTTTGCCTGTGCTTTCTGCATGTCGACCCGAGTTGGTAAATTGTGTAACTACTGACACCTCCTAGCTCACACTGAACATGTCTTGACTGGGCTGATTCTTCAATCTATTGTATTGGTTCTGGTGGCTGAAATACAGCTGGAAAGGTCTCAAAAACAATTAATGCAAGCCCTATTATAAACTTGGCAAAAATAAATCCTGAATTGTCTTAACTGAATCTTGGATAAATGATTATCTTCAAAGAGCTGTGTGTTGAAAGTGCTGTTGTGTTACAGGACCAACAGTAAGGAGATTATGAAAAATGATCAGTTTTGATTTCAAAGCCCTCATTTCAGGGAGCCTGACATGATAGTCGAGGTTACAGCCAAAGAGTGGCACATTCGGGTCCCCTATAGCGTCTGCGGATGTGCAGCTGAGTCACGTGCTACAGATGTGACGTGGAGGCTCATAGCTCCCTGCCCTGCCCCTGTCCACGCCCCCAGGAAAAAGGGAACACTCCATTGCACGTGGCTGCCAAGGCAGGCCAAGTCTCCCAGGTAGAGCTGCTCACGGTTTATGGCGCTGACCCAGGGGCTCCGGACAGCAACGGCAAAACGCCAATCGACTATGCAAGGTACGTGCCTTTTGATTGGGTGAACAGTGTGCTGAAGTACTTCCTGTGAGATGAGTTTATATGCGCAGATCTGGGATGTTGGTTGTTTGTGAAAGACATAATGTTTCGTAATTGTTTCATTTCAGACAAGCAGGGCACCATGACTTGGCCGACAGGCTGGTGGAGATTCAGTATGAGCTTACAGACAGGTTGGCGTTTTACCTGTGCGGGAGGAAACCAGGTGAGCAAGGAGAGGAGGTCCAGTCAAACGCTGCGCTTTGTGCCCCTCTGCTCCCCTGTGGGCTGACCTGTGTTTCACCCTCCCTTTCTTTCAGATCACAAAAATGGACAGCACTTCATTATCCCCCAGATGGCCGACAGGTAAGGCATAGGGAATATAGTCACGGTAGGAATCTATTTAGGGTGACTGCTTGGCTGAGGGGTTACGTCGACTTTCATATGTCAGTCCAGGAGGGGTCTTGAACCTTTCTGAAAGGAAATGTTGAGAATATTACTGCATGTTACGGGATTCACTGTTCTGGATGCTAAAAATATTAGAATGTGTGACCTGTAGCAAGAGATCATGTTTCTTTTGATGTGACTAAGCGTTCAGCATGCAGATATTTGAACAGAACCTTATATTGTGCCATCTTTATAAAATACCCTTTTTCTTTTTGTCGCATTCTTTGGATGGATAAGAAATGTGTGAGTATTTGCTGGGAGTTTCATTGGGTATTTCTTGCCTTTTCTTGCTCTTTTTTCACTCAAATTTTTATTTTTTTTTGTCTACTAATTTTATCTGCAGCAGTCAGGATTTATCGGAATTGGCAAAAGCTGCAAAAAAAAAGCTCCAATCTGTAAGTCACTTTTTTGTCATGTTTTCTGCGCGATGAACACTAAGTGCTAAGAACTGAGCTATAGGGAGCTGTATGGCTGAAGGCTATACAATGAAGTTTGGAAAGTGCTGTCTGCAACCTCTAGCAATCACTTGGAGATACGTCACATTCTTGATATTCATCTCGTAGACGAAATAGCAACACAGTTTAGTTTTATTCTGCGTCAAGCCTGTCATCTGCCCTCACTATTTAATAAATTGCAGCTCAGCAATCACCTCTTTGAAGAGCTGGCGATGGACGTGTACGACGAGGTGGACAGGAGGGAGACTGATGCGGGTGAGTATAAGACGGGAGGCTCGTGCTGTTACGGCACAGCCTGAGGTGTGGAAGAGCGATTAAAATGACAGCCAGGTAACTAAAGCCCCATGCTGTCATTTATAAGAGCTCCTAGGGCAGGAATAAATCATATAATCAATATGTGCGATACTGCCAGTCAAATGGGTAGCGGTGTGTAAGTTTGTTTTTGTCGTATATAGTATGGCTGGCCACTCAGAACCACAGTACCTTGGTGACGGAAACAACCGTGGTGCCTTTCCTTCCTGTGAACCCAGAATACTCGTCAACAAGAAATCAGGCAAGCTGCCCCCCGTTCCAGTTCCTTAAGATGATCATGTTCTCTGCATATACTGCTCCGCTATGAGACTAGATTATTAGTTTGGCCTCTTTGTTTACTCAGGGACGGCAGAAACTCGCCAGGTTCAATGCGCACGAGTTCGCCACGCTCGTCATCGACATCTTGAGCGACGCCAAACGCCGGCAGCAGGGGAGCTCAGTCACCAGTCCCAAAGGTGAGGTCGGAGAGCGTGATATGGGGCGTGTCTCTCATTCTAGTGGTGCTCTTGGTGATGGTCTTTTGACCTTCATAGAAAATGTGGAGCTAATTTTGAAGAACGTGAGCAGCAGGCACGGAAGCGAAGGCCAGGACAATGACCAACCAGATTATGACAGTGTGGCATCGGACGAGGACACGGATCCAGATGCTCCTACTGGGAAAGGAAACCGGACCAAGGTACTCCCCCACGCCCCCCAGGGGTCAGTGTATGGGGTGCTAAACAGGACTTCACGTGTAGGAATGGGACAGACCTTCTGACGCTGTCACAGGAGGCTCACAGCAGAACATCTCTGCCCTTGCAGAGCGTGGACTCAGACCTGTCGGACGGGCCCATCACAGTGCAGGAGTTCCTGGAGGTGAAGAACGCTCTGTCGGCCTCAGAGGCCAAGATTAAGCAGCTGATGAAGGTGAACAGCAGCCTGAGCGAGGAGCTGCGGCTCATGCAGAAAAAGGTACCGGCAGGAAGCCAGCTCCGGGCCACGCAGACCAGCGGCGGCAGGGACACGTAGCCGCAGGGAGAATGGGGATTGTAAGGATGTGAACTAGACTACATGTGACACTGAGGGGAAGGCTCCCCTGCGTGTGTGCTGGGGGTACCTTTAGCCCCGTCGTCCCCTGTTCCTGGGTTTGTCTGAGATGTAGACGTCATGGCTAGTAGGCAGATGAGCCTGTAAAGAGTATGTCTGTACCTAGCAAAAACGAAATAATTTCAGCTTAATCAGGATGCAGCACACACGCAGGGGTGCCTTCCCCTCAGCGTCACCGCATGGCTCACGTGTAGTTCACACCTTTACAATCTTCATTCTTCTAATGGGATGTTCAATGTGGTGATAAGCTGGCCGGCACGTGCCCCAATGTGGCCGAATTGCGTTGGTTTTTTTTTTTTGTTTTTTTTTTGAAGGGTGTCGCACTAAAATTTGCATATTTAGGTCCAAGTGTTTTTAGACTACAGTGTCACACGGCACACTTGATGTCCAAACACTTAATTTAATTTATTTTTTTAATGTTTGTTTGCGTCATGTTCTTTCCCCCCCAGGATGAGGTCTTGGCTTAAAAATGGAAGGTTAATAATGGGTTACATTCTGCATATAGACTGGAGAGTGTGAAAGTGTAGTGGACCACAGCAGAGGCCTTGTTCATTACCGAAATGTTTTGCAGACATGAATTCCTTTTTTATTTTCTTTTTTATGTTGCACAGATGACAGGACTGCATTGTTTTCATTGATGATTGTGAAATGGATAGCTTAGGAATTTCCCACAAGCAGGTGTTGTTCGTGTCTAGCATCAAAGCAGGAAGAGAGGCCTGTATTCATCCCGTGACAGGTGTGTGGTGAGGTCAGACATGCAATGAAAGCAGGGTACATGCTGGAGCACCATGGGACTGTCTGCAGACACACAATGCATGCAAGAGTTGCCTGTTCAAGCAATAGACCTGACTATGGACTGGGATGAGATGGAGGATGCTGTTCCCAGTCAAAAGCAGAACGGGAACTGAAACTGCTGGCAGCAGTAGGCTTTGAAGGATGTTTTAAGGTTTATCTTTACTATGTGTTAATTTTGATGATGGATTATCAGTGTTATTTTTTGCAGAGTTTGAATTGTCTTAATCTTTTCTGTAGTAACTAAGTATTTACCAGTGAAAAGGGTTTAAAAACACAGACTGATCATGCTGACCCTCAGGTTTGGCTCTGTGAGAAGGGTGGGGGGGGACAGGGGCAGTCTATGGTACAGGCATCGCACCCAGCACTCCTCTGCTCTCCATGGGGGTATTACACGCTGTGGCCCCATCCCAGCTCACCTGTCCAAAGATGGCCTTCGAGCAGGTCCGGCTGGCTGTGCCTCTCCGGTTGGAATAGTCTGTCCCCTCTCTGACATGCGGGCCCCTCAGCCCGGACTCCTAAGAGCTTGCAAACGCTGCTCGCAGGCGCCCCCTGCTGCAGTGTCTTTTCTCTGGTGCTGCTCCTGGAGAACCAGGCTTGCTTGCTGCTCTGCTTGCTTTGATCCATGATGTTTGTTTTTTGTTTTCATGCTCAGCACAGTCAGAACTTGGGGGTTACATGCACCGTTAGCTTTCTGCATGAGGGCTGTATGTCACTCAGTGTAGTTGAATGTTTCGGGGGTGTGGTGGTGCTACACAGACATATATTCTAAGAATAGTTTACCAGCCACCAGTTTTTTTTTCTTTTCCCTTTTTGTTTACTTCTAAGAGCTGGGGGGGCGGGGGGGGCCGCTCACTGCGAAAGCGCCTCTTAGCCACGTCTTGCCAAACGTCTCTTCCAGCTTCAGTCACTGCAAAGCGAGAACACGTCTCTAAGGCGGCAGGTCACAGCCAATACGTATCAGGCCCCCCCCGGTGGTTCTGAGCAGCCTGACCCTGCCGGCCCCGCAGGCCCGAAACGCTGCCCGACCGTGCGCGGCAGCCGGGCCATGTCTATGTATGAGACCGGCTCGGGTCTGAAGCCCTATCTCCCCAAGGGAGAAGCCCCCTACCCAGAAGAGAGTGTTTCCACTCCGCAGCCCCTCCCACCTCATGTAAGTAAGACCAGCCAGAAGCCTTCTCTTCTCTTACTATGGTGTTGCTCCTCTGTCTTGCTTTCTTCTTCGTCTGCAGCGCTCTCTCTCTCCCCCTCTCTCTCTCCCTCTCTTTCCGTTGCCCTTGAAGCTCTTGTTGGTTACTAAACGCTGAGCATTGTGGCCCGGCTGTATAGTGCCTGGAGACGCAGCCAGTGCTTGGAGGGATGCGTCACACAGATAGTCCCATCCCATAAGCCTTCTGGAGCCGGAGGGGGGTCCTTTTCCCATCCCAAAAACCCTACACACCTCCACTTTCGCCATAATCACCTCTGTCACTCACCCTGTTTTTTTTTTTCTTTTTTTTCTTTTTTCCTTTGAGTGGGCTTAGTGTAACTTGCAATCATAAATTCTGAAATGATAGGAGTCTGATCCTAATGTAACTGCGTGTGACCATCTGAGGGATTCTGAAGGTTTGTGCACAGTTTGTAATTAGTATTAAATGCCTTTACAAGCATTTCCACTGCTTTTGTGCCTTATTTTCCCCATTAAAATGCATGACATTGTGTACATTTTCACATGTTTTTCACACCCCCCAATGCATTTAGCCTCTGTGTAGCCTAATTATTCTCAGATTGCACTATAGGTAGAATGAGGCTTTGAGGCTTTCCCCAGAACATCCCACTTGTTGGTCACTTTATCGCTCCTCTTTGGCTTACAGTAGGTGGTGACTGCAGCACACAGTAATGCCACCTGCAGTGGGCTTGAAAGCCTCATTTCTCCCATCTCCTTATTCATATACATTTAATGTTCCTTCCTGTAGTGTATTTTAATTTTTTTTCCTGTTTGTGTTATTTCTGTGTATACCATGTTATTTAGGTTGTACATGGTGTTCTCTGCTATCCGGGGATCCTGATTTAATGCTTTGGGGGCGTCATATGGTGTAGTTTCCCTTCCTCGGTTACCATTTTTCATGCATTTTGGTTTGAACCACTTTCCAGATCGGGAGGGGTGCTTTTGTCACCTCCTCATCCCTCCCCTCGTTTCCCTCCACCCTCTCCTGGTCACGGGACGAGACCACACAAAGGGTTAAGTACCTCCTCAACTGGCCTCTTCCTCACAGGAAGCTGCTCCTTTTCTTCATCATTCCTCCCTCCCTGTTCTTGTTTTCCATCTGCTGCATGAGCATCCCTCCATCACTCCCTCTCACCCCATCACACACACCCCTGCATCATGGCACAGGCTGGGGCTTCCTGACTTACCTTGCAAAAAGAAGGTCTAACACTCATTGTGCTGTTAAGTACCCCAAGTGTAACACTGGTGAAGTTGTCCTTGAAATGGGCGTTTGGTAACCAAAAAACAAAAAAGCAGTTCAGTTTGTTTCTGAAATGTGATTATACAAAAAAAAAGGACTGTACGTTATGTACAACCCACACTTTTTTGCCCACTGTCTAATACATGCTGACATTTAGCTGCCTTTAAAGACACAGAGTTCTCCATGCGGAGTGATATTTTTTTTTTCTCCTCATCTGCATGTGTCTGTCAGAAGGTCCTGAGCATTTGGATCACGTTTCCCAAGCTGTGATTCTGATTTTGCATTTAATTTTGAGGTGGTAAGATTTTCATAACAACCCCCTTTTTTTTACATATATTTTTTTGCATGGAAATGTATGATAATTTTATATATATTCGACATATATAGTTTTTTTTTTCCCTTCATTTTGGTTTGTTCTCACTATCTGAATGGTGTAAACACTTTGGCCGGGGGTCACCAGGCAGACTCTCGCCAGCATGCTGGGTTCGCTGGCTGTGCCACGCTGCTGGCTGTGAGCTGGGATGTGTGGAGCATGTTGACGAAGCGCCCTAGAGCAGTTTGCTCGTGGGATTGTCCGGAAACCCACACGCGGCCCCACCAGCGTTTAAGTGCAAGCAGCAACTGCTAGGCCTGCAGATGAGAAGAGGAGTGTGTGGGCGTTTGAGCCTGGTGGATGGGTATGTATGTGTGGCAAGGACCCTGTCTCTGTCCCTTCAGGCAGGAGCTTTAGTGCTGGCTGCCATGGGTTAGCACTCGGCACAAAGCAGCGGACTGCTGTTTTCTCCTCGGATTGCTACTGAATTTCTGCGAAGCTGCTCCAAAACTTTGACTCAGTAGTGACAATCAAAACTTAACGTCTGTCACTGAACTGATGGACATGAATCGTAACCATGAATCTCAGACCGTTTCCTAATTAGCGCTGAATAAAATGGGTCAGTGTTTCGGAGTTTACTTCCAGGTGTTGTTTTGCTTGGTGTGTTTGTAAGAGCTGAATAGGGCTTTGGATGGGAGTTGAGAGTTTGTCCAACTGGATGTATCACAGTGACGTAATCCAGCAGTATGTGTGGAGCTCAGGAAAATGTATTGTCCGTCTGCTTTATGCAATGTGGAAATAACACCCTTATAGTTTCAGTTGCATTAAAAAACAGACATAATTTGCTAGGGTTGAAAACCAATTTGGTATTTCAGGAGTGCTAAGTGGCAAACGCTTTTCAAGGAAAAACAAAAATAAACCCTTTGATCCTGGATAACTTTAACTAACCCTGGCATTTATAATCATAACTGCTTTTCCATAATGACATCAAGTTCATGTTTCTGTTGCTTTTTTGCTTGTTTCATGCAAAGTTTTTGATGCATTTATCACTTATGTTCTGTTTTTGTCACCCACATCAAATTATTTGCCATGTTTAATCTTGATTTTGTTTAAATATCAAAAGATGATATCCAAAATAAGTTCTGGAGTGGGAAATGCTCTGTAAGGTGGACTTGCAGACTCCTTTTGGTACAGTCTGTACCTATTGATTGTTCACACAGCTTTCTTAAGGATCCACCTGTGTTAGAACACAGCACTTTGCATGGAAACAGCTAAGCGAGCCCGTTGCCGTGGGCTGCCGCCTGCTGCACACGCACTCCGGGAGCGTGTCGCTGCCTGTTACCGTGTCTTCTCGTGTGCTCTTAGACCTCCGAGCTGGAGAAGCAGAGCAGCATGCCGGACAGTGACTATGACAACACGGCCAACAACGTGGAGCCAGAAGATTCAGGGTAGGCATGTCGCCGTGGCTGTGACTACGATGCAGCGTTCTTCTGTCCTTCAGCTGTCCTCTTCCTGCCTTGCTTCGTCATTCTGTCATTTATGGAATCTAATTTCTGTGGGATTTGGATATAATCCCTGCCCATGCAGTTCATTTGTTGGTTTTGTACAAACAGCACATGAGTGAATTGGTCTACCGGAATTGCAATTGAAGGAAGTTGTAGATACACACACATACACCCCCCCCCCCCCTGCCCATGCAGTTCATTTGTTGGTTTTGTA
>JABFEB020000040.1:30934333-30958146 GCA_019775895.2 Stomatorhinus ivindoensis
CTGCAGTGCGCCCCTCTATGCACTGTCCCAGTGACTGCAGTGCGCCCCTCTATGCACTGTCCCAGTGACTGCAGTGCGCCCCTCTATGCACTGTCCCAGTGACTGCAGTGCGCCCCTCTATGCACTGTCCCAGTGACTGCAGTGCGCCCCTCTATGCACTGTCCCAGTGACTGCAGTGCGCCCCTCTATGCACTGTCCCAGTGACTGCAGTGCCCAGGCCCACTTAAGCGCCATCTTTGCCCCTCTTAAACTCCTGCTTAGTTCTTCCCCTTTTCTCATGTCTCTTGCTTTTCATTATCAGTACTTTAATTTTTCCTTTTTTTCCGTGCTGTAACTATATCGCTTCCTTTCTTGCCATATATATATTTTTTCCGTTTCTCTTTGACTTGAGTACATCCCCTGTCCCCCCTGTCCCCGCCTCTTCCTTGTCCTGTCCCCCTACCACCCACCCATCCTTGTGATGTGGCTGTCTGACGTGACGTTTATCTGGTTCCTGTCCTCCACGACCCCGAGCAGACCGTGTGAGCGTGAGAGCGAGAGCCCCCGTCGTCTCAGGCACAGCCTGGGCTGCTTCGGCACCCTGGTGCCCTGGGTCGAGAAGGACCCCCCCCTGGGCCCCCAGCGGCCTGATCCGGCCTCCTGGTACTCTGGCCTCTGCCCCTGCCTCCCAGGCACAGTGTCTCCCTCCCACTCTCTTTACACTCTGTTCCTCGTGTGACATTCCATTCCAAGTGTATTTCCTGCATCTAAATAATGTTTACTTATCGAATGATAACTGCAGGCAGTGTAGTGGGCATGAGCTTATAACCCAGGTTTTGCCAGTTCAAGTCCTAGGAGGTGCCCTGCTGTTAATCTGGCCCATTTATCCAGTACAACTCCAGTATAATATCCAGCTATATAACTGGGTGAACATGGAGTCTCACTGGAGGAAAGCGTCAGCCTAAGCAGCTGACAGTGATCTGTAAAAAGGTGCATATTAACATAAGCAGGTCCCTTCCACTGCCCTCCCTGCATGACTAAGGGCTTCATCTAATGTCCTGACCCATCTCCCCCTTTAATTAATCCTTCATCGAGTGTCCTAATTTACTTTCATTTTATGTTCTTTTTTTTTAATGCAAACCTATCAGTTCAAAGCATCCAACCTGTGTATCACAAAGCAAAGCCAAGGGGGTGTGACCTTTCAGGTACTTCCTGTCAGCTGCTCAGTATGTCAGTGTGTGTAGTATAGATTTGAGAAGCCCTCTCCTTACTCCATTCCTGCATTATACCTGCACTCTGTTCTAACCGTTTTGTTTGGGTAGGAAACGTGCACTTGGTTTGCTGCTGCAGGTTTTGAGTTTGCCCACTAACCTCGGAACGGACGTCTGTGCCCGTCGCTCTCTCCTAACCCTGCTGCTCTCCACCGTCCTCCCTGCAGCTTCATACCGTGCTCGGAAAGAATACATGTGGCTGTGACGGAAATGGCTGCCCTCTTCCCCAAGGTAGGCGGGTCATGGTGGACGCCCATCCTGTCTCTGTCTAGAAACGCCTTCCTGTTACCTCGCCTCCTGGGTTGGTGGTTTGAGTCCCACCTGCAGTCTGCGTGTCTGGGGGAGGTGGTGTCCATGTTCTCCCTGTTCTGTGGGTTTCCTCTGAGTACTCTTCCTTCCTCCCACGGACCGCCACTGCTAAATTATCCATGGTGTGGCTGTGCTGTATAATGGATTGACCTCCCATGCAGGGGCTACCCTTTGCTGCCTGGATGTGCAGTCAGATGGATATAGAATAATGCCCCTGTGACAAAACTGTCAAATTGCAATCACGCATGGCCTTTGGTAAAACATTAGTAAAGCATGTTGGAATTCCTCTGAGGTGTCGATGCATTTCTGCTTCATTTTTTTTTTTTTTCCAATTCAGCTACAAAGGGGTCAGTGTAAGGAATTCAGTCTTAAATTGTTGTAAAAAAGGTTTAGTCGGCTAGATTGAGCAGTTTCCAGCTGTTCATTGTTAGGTCAAGCTTTGTCCATGCAGGTGTCCCCCTGTGAGAGTGTAGTTATTCATTCTGTGCCCATGCCCACACCCCCACAGAGGCCGCGCTCGGAGACGGTGCGGGGCTCCCTGCGCCTGCTCACCTCCAGCGCCTTCCGGCTGCAGTGCGAGTGCAAGGCAGCAGCGGTGCCAGAGGGGGGGACGATGCCCGACACACAGCTGGTCACCCAGCAGGTCATCCAGTGCGCCTACGACATCGCTAAGGCTGCCAAACAGCTGGTCACCATCACCACCAAAGAGAACAGCATCTGAGCACTGTCTGTCAGCCTTCCCTTTACTATTTAACAATGGAGCCATTAACTTTTGTGTTTTTTTTTTTTCCCCTATCAGTATTATTAATATTTGCATGTTTTTTTTTTATTTAAAGAACAAAAATCAAGGTTCCCAGCTACTATAAACAAACACCAGATCCTGTCTTACGCTGGTTTGAGGTGGTAGGTGGAGTTCGGTGTTGTCAGGAATTGTAGAGACGCAGTGTTACTTTTGTTTTGATACAATGCATTACAGGTTGCGACAGCAAACCACCACTGTGGATTACGTATTCAGTAGCGTTTATTTACAAAGACCGGAATAGCAGCTACCGTTGTCTCCCCCCCCGTTCTCCCTGTCTGGTTGTCCGCTGGTACATGTGGGTTTAATGTGGTTCCTTTCAGTTTACTTAGTCAGTATCATTCTAACAGCTCAAACAGCACAAGGGTGCCACGGGAGAGAATTATCAGAACTTTTAAGGAAACCATAGCCCAGCAATTTACATACATTGGCTTAAATACCTCACCTGTTGCGTGTAAATGATCCCCTGCTTACACGAAAACATTAAGCAGAACCCATCCTGAAAAGGTCAGTGTCCATTTTGTTCTGATCAGTCCAACCGATAGATGAGGTGCTCAGTAAAACTGGGAGATTTTAACTGAACATTCTGAGCCTCAGACCGGTTCTACTTTTTTAAATGTCAGTGCTCACTCTTGCTTCTCTCATTCCAAAATACTTTGCTTGTGCAGCAGGATGGTAATCTTTTAACAGAATATCCACCAGCAATGGGATGGACTTGCACACGGTTCAGCCTTGGTGATGCCTTTAGACAGAGGAGCACTTGATGAGGCGTTCGTTTGTATGTTAATCCTCCGTGCCGTATGTTGTCCCTTAAGCTGCTGGGTTTAACTTGTGCATCTAAAGCCGTGCGATTGTAGCGTTTCTCTACCAGAGAGTCCATCTTTCTGTGTTTCACACCTTGGTGTTATACTTGAAACCCGTGATCCAGGAAGTGTCTGCCTGCCCCCTCCCATGCTCGGGGGCGGGTCCTGCACACAGGTGTGTTAGTCGTGTAGTGCTCATGGCTGTGGTGGGAAACTTGCCTTTTATTTTTTAATAAACTATTTATAACCTTAACCTCAGACATTTTGTTTTTGACCTTTTACTGTACAAATGTGTTGTAAAATTAGCTTTCCTGTACTATATTTGTCTGAAGTATACTGTAAACCAGGCTTCAAATTAAACATCTATGACAATTTTTTTGTTCTTGTGGAGTCACTTGGTTACTTTTACAGACATGTATTAAATTTTAATTTACTAAAATTACATTTTGCAGCTTTAAAAAAAAATAAAGCTAGGTAAAGAATAATTCAGGGTTCAGTTTGCTTAAAAGAAAAATAGGAAAAGGTTTCTGAACCAAAAGAAATCTATGACCTCTCATCTCTTTGCTCCATGGCTTCCTCAGGTCCAGGCTGATCTGGGCCGGCTGTGAATCTGAAGGAAGGAGATAAGAGTGACTCTGTACTTATTTCCGAATAAAGGATAGTAACGCATGTCAGAGACACCAAGCACAATGGCCCTGCTGCAGAGCTGCTGCCTGCTGTGCAGTTTTCAGTATACATCTGCTTATCTTGTATAACGGGCTAACAGCTACTACTTGGCTAAAAGGTGTGATGCCCACTGCGCTCTATGTGGCATGATGGCAGTAGAGTTTGCACTGTGATACTGAGCTCACCGTCTTAATTACTTGCAGCTGCTTAAAGCCAAAGGCACCATTTAGAGCTGTTACATATTAATACAAGACCAACAAATCCCAGCTTGCAATTTTTGTCCATGCCAAAAAAAAAAGACTGGGTGGAACTTTTACAGTACCTCACCTCTAGCCAATCTGAAGGGGCAAGAGACTAAAATTACATACCTCCACAAGAACCATAGTAGAGTGTTACTGTTTGACTTTCATTTTAGCATTTTTCTGCCTGAACATGACCCAAGACTTCGCCAAGCTACAGGTTAACTTACAACGGCAGACAGATCTGAGAGCAGAGATGGATGTTTGTGGTCGTGAGCAAACCACGTGTACCTTCTCCTGAAAGCCTCGCTGGGACGTCTCGTCTAGTTCCCGCTGAAGCTCCTCATCGTACCACCTCTGAGCCGCCACCTCCTTCTCCTCCTCCTCCTCCTCCCTTTGCTGAACTTCCCTCAACTCCTTATGCCGCTGCGCCACCTACAGGACAGACACAGTCCAACATATCCTCTCAGTCCTGTGTGTGTCTAACACGCCAAGCAGACGCTAACCTGAACCTGACATTTCAGAACTGTCCGAAGCAGAGATCACGATGCAATAAAAGATTGATATGAACTGATATTGTATCGTACCAAAATGTCACGTTAAAACAAAATGTACTCAAAAGTGATCAAAGGGATGGAGAGAACTTCCTATTGACTAAATACTTTGACGTTATAAAACTACAAATTTTATTTAAAGGCACACTGACTACCATCGATACAGTGGGTCATTACATTCATACTGAGGTGAATCAGTTAGTTTGTTGCATCACCAATGAAACCCCCAGTCCCACTAAACCAGATAGCTACACGTTTGCTTCTTGGATCCCATTTGTCAAATACTTCAATCATAAAACTCAAAAACATGTAAAGGGACTGCGGCGCTCAACAGGAACTTGAATGAAAACACACTCAAAAACATGTTTCTGTCTGGACCAGCAGTGGGCAACCTTATCTGCAAATCTGTATGTGGGTTTTCATTGCAGCTCTCTAATTATATTACTAACTAGAGGACTGATTGGCTGAAGAGTCCTCACACCTGAGTTTGAACAGCTGACCTACAGGTTACCCCAAAAACCTGCATACACACCGGCCCTTTGCGGATAAAACCGCCCACCGCTGATCTGGACAATAGTGTGAAGGAACAGCACCCCCAAGTGGTGGTGCCCAGTACCTGAGTGTCGATCTCCCTCATGCGTGCTGTCCTCTGCTCCTCCTCCTGCCCCCGTTCCTGGCGTCTTGCCTCCTTCTCTTTCTCCAGCTGCTCGATCAGCTCCTCACGCCTCCGGAGGGATTCCTCTTGAGCCCACCTGTTCTCCATCATTTTCTGGTCCAGCTGCTGACGCCGCCCAGTCAGCACCTGTCATGAGTAGAAAGCCCCCAAACCCAGCGAGTTCCCCAGTTAGCAGCAGGTCATTGATCTGCCTTGACCCGGCACTGGTGACCATTATCTGGGGCGCATGCAGCTTTTCCCAGTTTCAGTGTCCTTCAGAAACGGTGCCATTAGACCCTGAGAAGCCAGCCCTGTGGGAACACCCTTACAGGATAGGTAGTTATGGCTTCACAACTAATTAAGCCTACATCAACTGATTTTTATTAAGGTGGAACAGGACACGCATATCAGGTTTAGGGTTAGGAGGACTTCCCCACAATGACAAGCATACCCACACCATCCTCACCTCCTGCATGAGTCGCTCCCTGGCCCTCCGCTCCTTCTCCCACTCCGCCTCGCGCATTGCCCACACTCTCTGGGCCTCCTCTCTATAAACAACATCATCATAGTGGATGCAGGGGTCTAGGTGACCCCCCACTCCCTCTGAACCCCACAGACCTGTGGAGGATGTCAAACTCCGCTTCCCTCTCCTGCTCCAGCTGGAGCTGCTCCTCTAGCACCTCCTGCATCCAGGCAGCGTCAGCCACGGCCCGCTCTCGCCGCACGCCGGCCAGCCTCCTGTCCTCCTCCTCGCCCTCCAGCAGAGCCGCCAGGATACGCCGGTCATCCTCCTGCCGCAGAAATCGTGGCGGTCATGACAGGAGCGGTGAATGGTGCGTGTCACATGATTGGTCACATGACAGCACTCACCAACTCTTCCTGCACCTGCTGGGCTCGCCTCTTCAGCTGCGCTCGGTACTGTCTGCTCAGGAAGCACCTGGCAAGATCATCATTTCAAAATTAACACCCCATCTGACAGATCCAACAACATAACCGCTCACTTCCCACACAGCTCCTGCACATAGCATTAAAATCCTCTGTACCTCAGCTCATATCTCCTTCTGCTCTCCTCATGTTTCTTCCGCTCCTCCTCTAGCCTCTCCACCTCCCAGCGCTGAGAGAGCAAAGCCTCCTGTTCCTTCTTCAGCCGGTTAGTCTGGGGGACCGTTTTATTAGTCATCTGCCTTGTACACAACAGCAGCGATAGGAAGGATGAGGTTGTCCAGCTGACGGTTGGCGGGACTTCTGTGCACTGCCATTCACTGACTGATCAAAGCCATTTCTTACTGGTTACTTAATCATCTTCTAATGTTATGGTGTTAAGCCTGTTAGTAGTCCCTCCTCTGTGGGTGTCAAAACCAAACAAATGGCTCACCTCTTCCTCCCGCAGCTTCAGCTGCTCCATTTGCTGCCGGAGTTCCTCAGCTCGCTGTCTGGTCTGTGCCTTCCTCCTCTCTTCCTCCTCCCTCATCTTCTCTAGCACCTCCTGCTGATTCCGCTCACGCTCGTTCTCAAAGCGGCGCTCCTCTTCCCGTGATGCCTCTTCCCGCTGCGGGTTTATAAGAAAGGGGTCAGGAAGAACTGTCACAAAGTACAGTGACATCACCACATCTTTCTGGAAGACAGCCTCACTGGTGACTTCTCCTCCAACATGTAGTCTATGCACCTACTCTTAAAACATATTAATAACATTTGTTGCAGGGGCACATTAATTAATGACATTTATTTGGTAAATGCTTTTATTCAAAGCAGGAAACAATTGAGAAAGCAACCTCAGCCAGTCACTTGAGCTACTGGGGTGCAGAGAGTTGCTTAAATGCCCCAACAGTGACATCACACTACCAGTGATGCTGTTTGAAACGGCGACCTCCCAGTCACAGCCATAGAGCTGTATCCGACAGAGCTACACACCACCACGTGAACTCAAGACATGAAAAAAATGGTCCATACCTTCTTTTTCTCAGACTGCTGTACTTTCCATTGGCTCACAACGTGATCTTGGTGCAACGCCGACTCCATCTGCAGAGGGGGCAACAGAAATGTTTTTTCCCCATTTAGAAAGACATATAAAATAGCACCAAATGGAAACTCAATCCTTTGTGGTGACACAAAGAGGGTCTTTCTTAATATAAGTACTTGAATACAAGTGCAGCTCAAAAAATTGGAATATTATGAAAAAGTTCAATACATTCCTTTCAGAAAGTGAAATTCATATATTATATAGATTCATTACACATGGAATAAAATATGTCAAGCCTTTATTTCTTGGAATTTCGATGATTATGGCTTACAGATAATTTAAAAAGCTGATTAGGGTGTGATGCCATGACTTTCCAATATTGAATGTTTTCACAATATTCTAATTTTCTGAGACAGTGAATTTTGGGTTTTATTATCAATAAGCCATTATCATCGAAATTCCAAGAAATAAAGGCTTGACATATTTTACTCTACTGCGATGGGCTGCCCCCTGTCCAGGGTTGTTCCCTGCCTCGTGCCCATTGCTTCCGGGTAGGCTCCTGGACCCCCCGCGACCCAGTAGGATAAGCGGATATAGATAATGGATGGATGGATATCTTACTCTATGTGTAATGAATCTATATAATATATGAATTTTACTTTCTGAATGGAATGTCAAGAAATATTGAACTTTTCCATGATATTCTACTTTGTTTGAGCCGTACGTGTATACTCGTGTACTCGTTTCATCTCATCTTCCATTGTCAAAAACCAATTCCAGTACTCAAGAAGACAGGTACAGAGGATGGTTAAAAAAAACAAAAAGCACACTTGTTCTTGCCATGCTCCAAATATCAAACAAACCCCATTGGTTGCATTCTCACCAATCCAGACGAATCTCAATTGTGTTGTTGGGAGGCAAATTAGCAAGAACGGTCTTGCCAAGACCACAAGTACGATCCCTGCGTTCGTGGTGTTGAGAAACACCTATAGATTTACTTAACTTCCCCTGAATGGATGACTTGTTGATTTTTGCAATTCCTAGATCTCCCCACAAACCTCCTTTAGCTGTCAGGTTTAGGGAATCACTCACAAAGCTAATGAAAAAACCCTAGCAGGTTTATAGCATGTTGCAACGTGGGAGACGGGCCATCTCTGGCCGCCGTGAGGTACACTTTCACCGACCTTCCGCAGTTCTGGGTTGTTGCGTTTCCAGTGCTCCTGCAGTAGCTTCTGGGCCAGCTGCAAGGGCGACACAAGCAGTGACATGTGGTCACCAACATCCCTGTACTCCAGCTGCCAATGTTTTTGGGGGGTGTCCAGGTGCCCACCATCCTCTGCCGCTCCTCCCTGGCTGAGCGGAGCTCCTCCGTCCTCTGCAGCAGCTGCCTGCCCTGCACCGCGTGGTCGGGAACCAGCTCCCGCAGCTCGGCCTCCAGTTGGTCCCGCTCGTTCTGCAGCAGTTCGCGCAGCCGTTCCCGCCGCTGCTCCAGGCTGCGTGTCTTTTCCTGTTTTAGACTGTCCTGCTGATACGCCGCCATGCTGACAGTCAGCAGGTACGCCAAGGGTTAATGAGGAGGACTTCAATCTCATTCTTGGGAACTACTGTTGGACTATTACTATTATAAAGATAGCAATAGTAATAATAAATAACCATAAACTTGATCTGATAGAGCATCAGTAATAGATAAATGAGGAAGTCCATCGAATTCGCCATTCGATCAGGTAAATTACCTCTGCTGGAATGACTGCCGGGAACTCCACTGTGCTTGCTTGCTGCTGCGGACATCCTGCTGTCTAAAGTACTGCGAATGGGTCTCCCACTGGCGCCGCCATCGCTCTTCGCGGTCCCGCTGCCGAAGCATCTGCTGCTCCAGGCTCCGGCTCGCCCAGCGCGTGGAGAGCGTCGGCAAAGCCATAGGGTCGCAGCTAAAAGACACCACCATCGCGGGACATTAAAACGGAGGGAAGACCTTTCGCGCTTGCTGGTTTTCTTATTGTTGTACAGAATATCGCTTGCACTGAAAGCTGCAACCGGAGCAACAAATTACATTGAAGTGAATTAACGTGTTTATCATCTGACGTCAGTGCCTGATATCGCTATGTTTGGGTAGCTAGGCAGCAGAAAGTATCATGATTAATCAGTTATCGAGTTTTGGATTAATGTACATATTTATTAACAGGTTTTATAACGCCTTGGAAATTAGGTTGTTCTTACTCCTCAGTAAAACAGCGGCGATTTCTGCGTTTGTTGCTCCAACGCTCGGATTGTCTTCGGGTCAGTGTTTTCAACTTTCCGTTACGATCGAGGGGAGTTTTCTGCAGAAGCCCACTTCCTGTTTCTCTTGGTAACCGTTTTATTTCCTGGTAACCCGACGGCAGACCGCGAGGGTCAGAAAGCCCGGAAGGCGAATTAAAGCCGCAGTTTGATGATTCCTAATAGTATGTTTATGTTACATAGCAGAAACGCACAAAACGCGGATGGATAGATATATTAATGTAAAATTATCTAATTCTGTTGACACATATACGCATCAACGCAATATTTAATTAGGACTTCCGTATTATTGGCTATTTGCAACTTGTTGAAACATTTTCAGGTTTTCCAGTGAGCCAGATGAAAAATAGTTTTTAGTCTAGATCATTACCGTTTTACAAAGGAAAAAAATCAGAATGTGTTTTACTGTAGAAAAACAAGATCAAAATATTATACCCAATATATTTGTGAATTGTACGGACAAAGTCTCGGGTGTAGAACAGACCATTTATGGCTATTCTAGCAAGGTGTATTCAACTGTCACAGTGTAAATTATGCATTACCACAATATAAATAATAAATGACGGCTAGACAAACTTTCACATTTTGACTCAAAATAAAGTTGAGTCAATATTATGAATGTAAGGGACTGGTTTCAGGAGCTGGGTGCTTCAGGAAATCCAATATGTGTCATTAAACGAAATCGTCGAGTAATTGCTCGGAGTTGCGTGATTAACAGCGTGCATTAATAGAGGGGGCAAGAGCAGTGTAGTTATTTTGCGTACTACAATTTCTCATTTTGGTGAATTTGACACGAAGCTACTCAGTCAAGTGTGATCGACAATAGTTTGCAAAAATATATTGACTTAAGACAGGAATTTAATAACATTGCATATTCTGCCAGTTAAACTACAGAATACAGAACGTTTGTATGTAACAAGCCTATTAAGAAAGTAGACATGATTATGCAAACTGATTCGTTATGCTCCAAAAGTTCTTTTATTTTTATATATGATGGGCATTGTCCCTCCCTCTTTTGCTCGATTGGCTCTTCGTTACCCACCAGCAGACCCAAGTGTCAGTGTGGTTCACACGTCCACTCATTTGCATCGCGGAGGAGAAAAGCATCAGTACTGCTTCAGTTCTTGCATTTTTCGGCCACTGGCGAGTCAGATCACTGTAAGCAATGGCTCTCTTAATGGATCACCAGTTTAAACTGGTCCCAGCCGACAAGCAAGTCGAGACTAGAGCATTTCTAGACACAGTCTCTTACCTTCCACCATTCTTCGGTAAGTCTCTCTATATACTGGACTTTAGAAACAAGAGTTGCGGGACTTCGTAAAATTTAATAAATTCTAAGGAAGTTTATTTGTCCATAAACGGAATCATAAATGTTGACACTGCGTTTGCGTTTTCTGATTTAAACAGCATATTTAAATAGCCTTTAAACCCGTTTAACTAACGACAGGATTTCTTTAGTTAAGTTGTATTTTTGCTAAAACAGAATGGACTATTGAAACTACTGGCAATGGCAGCGAAATATAATGCAGAGAAAACGTATGTGATTTTATGAAACACTGTATTTTAATGTACTACATATGAACTCCATACACATGCGCCATTAATCATTGTCATCTGTGTTCCGTGACAGGTTGGATAACTCCGTTATTCGTGTTTAAAAACTTTATTTGAATATGGCGCCTAGAATAAAAATCATCAGTAAAATTGAGACAACCATTGCAGCTCTTTTTACATTCAGTATCCACATTTGAAGAATTAATCACTTTTAAATCTAGTCCACTGCACGAAACTGATGAATTATAATGATATAAAGGCAAACCAGACTGGCTCAGGTATGGACGTTTTTAACTGTCTGCAATGTCACCTAACATGTTAGTAGTTAGCCTGCCCCTTTGTAACTTGACTAGGTGCCGGTTTAACATTTTCTGTGTTTTTTGTGAGGTATAAGGAAAGCTAGTAAAGTTTTGATGGGCTTTTCATGCTGAAAGCTGACATACAGTAACTACAAAACAAGTTAGGCATTAATGTGGATAATAAAGGTATTGATGTGGAACTGTACAACAAAACAGAAAAGTTTCATTTGAAAAGTTGGTTGATTTGAAGTAACTAGGAATCAGTTGTCCTCTCTGGATGTCTTTAATATTCAAACCTACTGAAATCTTTTTGGAAAATATAGCGTAATGAAGCCATTAGGCAATTTTTCTGATTTGCTGCTTGTTACTTGTGCTATTCTTTAGACAATGTAAATTGTATTTGAAGTAAGCAATAGTGATGTAATTCCCTGTGTAATGAGAGATTTTAACAGGACCACATAGAATGTCTTGCTTGAGTGGCAATCCAAAGATAGTAGTAATTATCACATTTCAGCCCATTCAGATGGACCAGTCTTGGGTATGTAACAACCATAGCCAGAGATAAATTTCATGGGGGACCTAGCAACCAGGGGGGTGGAGAGTCCTCTTATTGTTGACTGAGAGCAAACAAATTTGTGGCAGGGGGTGTTTCAAACCTTAGTAATTTTGCTACGTGCCTGGGTTACAGAGGTGATTAAGTATGATATGTAATGGCTGAAGTCAAACTTTGTGCATGTTAATGTACATATCTGGGGGAATTGGGGGCTGCATTGGAGTAGGCCTACATATATCGACATAGAAAAAAGGCAGCAAAGTATTGTCATCATCATAACTTTCCAAAAGTGCCAGAAGTAACACTCACATGGAAATGAGGAATCCCGAATCTGATTTCATTTCCTCTCCACATCACCGCTGTAAAATACCAGAAGTAACATGCATCCAGGCAGAATACTTCTGTCAAGATAAGGCAATTATGTCCCATTATCTTATTGGGGGGGGGGGGGTGTCCAATTTCTTTGCCAACAAAGGAGCAAACCTTAATACATGCATAATTTACTCATGGGTACCCCGATTTCAGCTGAGAAAATTGATGAGTGTGGTGTTGAGTTGCTTTGCCCATTTGCAGTCTACCAGGGGCATCTTCCAGTGGCTCATTCTGTATTAATATATTAAACCTTTTCTATTCGTCTTGTCATCCGGAACACTTGGGGCCCCTGGTTTCTGTTGTTGAAATTAGTCTGCTTTCTTTCCATTTCATTGTATTGTGTCAAGTGTTCCAAGATCCTGATAAGCCACTTCTGTTTAAACTTGCAACAATAGTGGAAATTCGATAGTGAACTATTTTTCATAAAAAATATAGGCCTAAAAGAATCAAAAGATATTTCTTTGAGCAACCATTTACTAAAATGTCCACTTCTGTTTTTGCTGATTTACAGGAAAACAACTATCATGTTTGTTTACAAGATATAAATGTTGCCATGTAAATAGTGGTCCAGCACAACTGAATTTTTAGTACAAAGAACATGTTTGGCATTTTCTGCACTATGCATGCAGTCCTGAATTGGTACAATGCAGAACTGGTGACAGTTTTGAGCGCTGTTTCTACTAAGCCTACTGTATATTGCTTGGAGTCTCAAAGCATTATTAAACCACTCATTTCCGTGTAAAGCGGTGCATCGCATCATGGGGGCTGGAAACAGGGGCAGTATTGTGTATGGGGGCAACGGGGAAGAAGATGGGCTGAGATAATTGGTGCATTCAGCAAGGAGGTGGAGGTTGGACGGGTGGGGGTGGAATTTTTCGGAAACCAGAGATGCCCCGTCCGCGAAACACAAAGCATGTCGATCTGCGACAAAGCACATCGCTGTGACGGGTCAAAGCTGACAGCTGTCAGTGCAGCCTCTGTGCTGCGGCTCTGAGGCAGCCAGTGGTCACCCAGTAAAACATTTCATTTCTTCGGTTTCTACTTTTGGACACTTTTACGCCAGGCCATCTGCCATTCATTTATTTGTGTTTGTATTTTCATACTTTATGGGTACATTGACTAAAATCTTACACATAATTAACTCAGTCCCCACACTGGTCTCCATTTGTTTAAGCGCCGTTTCGGTCTAGTTAAGAAACATCATTTAATTGCAGAATTAAAGCTGCGAGAAGGTGTTCGATTTTACCCAACTTACTACTGCATGGTATGTAACCGTGTTGGTAGCAATATGGCGCAACGGCCGATCTGTGCTTAACGGTACCTGGTGAAGCTGCACGAAGTGCCAAAGTGCACCACTGAAAAATGGATGAGGCAAAGAGGCCCTTTCAAAAATCTGTTTGCTTCTCTTGGTGGCATGAATAATTAATGAATAGACTTAATGAGATTTCTTAGTATCCTGCCTTAACAACAAATTAAGGAGTTCAATGTGGATTTTCCTGTAGGTTGATGCTATTTAAATTTTTCTTGCCAGGTATTATATGCTATACCTGCTACTGATCATGAAAACATGGTCAGTTTCCTTGTTATGATCATTAACATTCTGCTTTTCTTTCTCCAAAGATTGCCTTGGCTCCACAGTTTTTGCTCCGATTAAATCTGACATCATGGGAAATATCACTGTAAGTACAGTAGCTGTTCCACTGTGAAAATGCCACCCAAAGCTTGGTTCCCCCACCCTCTAAGAGCATCTCTCTCTTTCATTCTCTTTCCATACAGAAAATCAAGGCAGTTTATGACAGCAATCCAAGCCGTTACAAAACCCTTCAGAATATACTGGAGGCTGAGAAGGAGATGTATGGATCCCAGTGGCCCAAAGTGGGAGCAACTCTGGCACTCATGTGGCTGAAAAGGTAGCCCTCTCCTCCCCCAGGACAAACAGCATGTCCATTGGAGTCCACCACAAACTGTATGCTGATGGCTTCTACTTCCAACTGTCACCAGGGGGCTTCGCTTCATCCAGGTCCTTCTGCAGAGCATCGCTGATGGGGAACAGGATGAAAATAACCCGAACCTGATCCGTGTTAATGCCATTAAGGCCTATGAGTTTGCCCTGAAAAAGTACCATGGCTGGCTGGTGCAAAATCTCTTCAAGGTAAGCAAAGCCGTAGGATGATGTCATGTCAGTTTGGCACTGACTGCTGCCATTAAAGATGTGAAGATGTCTCCAAGAAAGATCTGGGGCATGTCTCCGTGAAGCTGGTCAACTGGATGTTTCTACTGAAGCAAATCGCATACTTCCAGTTCCACACTTCAAGAACACCAAGTCCCTCATGAGCTAAAACCGATAATCAATTGGTTAGAATGACACATCGTATCAGAGCACGGTGGGTGCAGCAAGCAGTGCGAATCACAAGCACATGTGACCCACAGACAAGGTCATAATTATATACACATGCAGTAGAGCCGGTCAGGTTCTGTTAGAGAGTGATCGCCTGTGTCCTTCCATGTAGATGGCCATGCTTGCGGCACCTTACAAGTCAGACTTCCTGAAGGCCCTATCCAAAGGGCGGGAGGTCAAGGAGGAGGACTGCTTGGAGAAGATCCGCCAGTTCCTCGTCAACTTCACAGCCACCGTAGACGCCATCTATGAGATGTACACGAAAATGAACGCCGAGCTGGACTACACAGTGTGACCGCCGACCCCTCCCCCCACCGGGCAGTCCTCTCCAGTGACACATGCGCTCCCAGCCCTGCCCCATCTGGCAGTTTTAAGCCCCTCGCCGCCTGAAAGTTTGAGTGTCGCCCCATTTGATGGGGGTTGTCTGTGATTTCAATTTGCTTCCTGGGTTGCAGGTCTTTTCCTTTATGGGTCTTTCCTCTGAGTGGCCCTCGGTCCACTGGAATGGGTCCTTAATGCACACTAGAGGTCAGTGATTCTGGCAAAAGGTAGCTGAAATGGCAGCTGAGAAACACTGAAAAACTCCACTGTGTAATGCTGACCATTTCAAATCCCATTAAAAATGTTTCTTCTCAATTATATATTTCATAACTGCTTCATAGGGCTTCTTTAGTATTAACACTGAAATACAATATATTATAAATTCTATATTTAAATTTTATAATTTAAATATAATAAATATTTAATGCATATAAACTGAAGAGCAGCATCAACATGAATCTTAAAATGTGTGCTTTCAGTAACTAACTGAAGATGTTCTGAGGCATTTGATGTTTTATGTTTTGCTTTTAAATATATACTGATTTTACTGTTCAACACTGTACAAAGACTGTATAACATCTCTCAGAACATTGTCCTGTCCTGCTACTTCTTTTTAAATGTTTTTTTCTTTTTTTGCATCATCAGTGTTTGATTTTTGGTGTTTTCTTTTATATACTTAATACTACACAATGTAAAGGAAGATAATATTTTCAACATATATTTCAATGCCCAGGATAAATTGTCTTGGTGAGTAAATCTTAACAGAATTTGTGTTGTAATCAATTTCTTATAAATCTGATTGTTCAAGTTTCAGTCAGTTGATATGCACATGTTTTCAGTTAAATCAAATACAGCCGTCTTGTGTTAGAAGTCTAATATACAACGCCATGTGTAAATTATTCTATTTCAGTAGTTTAATGCATGATTAAATTATCCCCAATTACAAATTAAGGTCCATTTTAACTTTCGTTATATGTTCATGTAAAAGGAACCAAATGTTTATATATAGCAATACATACCTAAAAGGGTGCCTTACGCGTGTGAAACCAAACCGTAAGTCTTTGTATAGAAGTGGAGAAATAATATTAACAATATTATTACATTCCAAAAGGCGCTGCTGGCCAGTGCGCCATCTAATGTCCATTCTTCTTCGACACTTTGCGACAAAGGCAACGGTTTAATAAATCGGCACCATGGTTTTGTGTATATATACTGCATATTATTTCGGTGCCTCATACTTTTGTTTTACATGCACTTTGCCCAATGGGCAACATTTGCAAATATTTAGTTGCCCTTATCTCGTGCACTTTACTGCTACAAGACCTAAATAAAATATAATGAAGCCTTTTAAATGTATACTTTTATTTATGTTTGCCTGACGGCATATCTTTCACATCCCAGTATTTCAGTGAAGTGGATGTGAATGTGCATTGCATTGTTTCAAACTGCTAATATTTTGTCAATAAAACAAAAAAGGTAAGCGACTCGTATGTATGTTTGTGTGAGGATCAGATGAATTTTCTAAATAAGTTTAGTAGATGCGGTTATTAATGTTCACCTTTTTAATCTGATTTATAGTTTAGCAACTATAACACCTATTATCGTATTCTGATCGAATTCAAATGGTAAATGTAACAAGTTACAACGATGAAATTTTCCCAAAATTCTGAAACTGTAGTATGTAACAGAGCCACGCGATGGCGCCTGAAACTAAAGATTCGGCGTACACTGGCAGAAAAAGGGTAAAAAATTGTACTTTTGCTTGTCACTGGGGCTGTACCCTCACGGGTCTGCCAGTTGTACCCTTAGCTGTAGGTAATTGTGCCTTGTAAGATAGGCCTACAGAAATGGACTCTGATGAACATTTCTGTACCGTTGATGGTACATTAATGTTGTTTGTACCTCTGGGATGTTCCTCAGAGTACATTTCTGTACCTTAGAAGGTACAATTACAGTAACAAGCAAAGGTACAATTTTTTTACCCGCTTTTCTGAGAGTGTAACTGGAACGATCAAGCCAGCTTGATTGATTTTAACTTTATAATACATTGAATTTACATTTGTGTATTGCTGATTAAATTGAAAAACATGTTTGCCTATGAATAAATTATCTTTTACATAGAACATTGATTTCGGTTTTATAGTATACGGGCTAGCCAATTGGAGAAGCGAAATCAAGACTCGCTGTAGAAGTGCAACTTTGCCACTTTTTGAAAATGGTTTGTTACACATTCACAACTAGGGGCAGAGTTGTTCCGATTTCATTATTGAATGTTTTGCGGAAATTATGGCAAGTCAGTCAAGAAAGTTGCCCTGAATTCGACTATTCAAAGTTTAACTCTAAAAAAAGAGTGGGCGGTGTACGGAAATCTTGGATTTGGAAAGGGGAGAACAGGCGGCCACTGTGAATGAGCTCAGACGGGATTCTCTCATAGGATGGGAAGCCAATTAGATTCAGTCCTCTTACCGCCTCTACCTTAGAAGAGAAAGAAAAACTATCCGGGTTGCAAACTAATGAGAAGAAACGGTAAACATATATCATTGTTTATTGTAGTGTAAATGACACGACACTGTCTTTTTTCCTGATTAAAAAGTGAAGTTGAAGTGTAGAACAAGCTGGAATTTGTACGAAGGGATTTATTGACTATAGTCAGGTAAGCATGTTGGCTTGTGTTACTGCAAAAAAATGCGTCTTTTTTCGGGATATAATCTTAAATACGTGCTCTTCTTTAAGTTTAAAGTATTGATAAGTGGGCAGACATCGGGTCATATTTTTCGTACGAACGGAAAACAGATTTTCACTTCAAAATAGGAAATGCCTCCTTGCTATATGTGTTTTGTAGTGGGTCTGCGCAGCTCCGTGCAAGAAGCATTGCTTTGTGTTGGTTTTCGTTGTTATTGTTCTGAAGTGCATTGCTTTTATGTGAGCGTTTTCTTCCGAAAAACAGAATTTGCAAGACAAAAGAACGTATCATTTGGGTAAAGTAGGCTATCAAATGAATTTATCACACCCATGTTATCCCCTTTGGAATACCGTGAACAGAGGTGCTGTTAACCTGGTGGAGCAGCTTCCGTAAACAGCCGGAGGTGAAACAGGGTCATAGAATCTTCGTAAAACCGGTTTTCTTGCTTGCACGATCTTATCACTTTCCCCACTCCAGTTGAAATTTTCGAATTCACGTGTGCGGCCATAAATGCCACTCTTGTATAACATTGGTGGTAGCAGACACCGCTTTTTAATTTAAGGAAATGCGGACAAAATCCAGGAAATGTGAAGATAACACCTGTGCGGTAATAATTAGGCTACTCACTAATGTGATGGACTTGGGAGGAACACATTAATTGCCAATCAATTGTCGGTCAGGAGTTATAAATAACCAATTGGGGGGGGGGGAGTTTTCTAACTGGGGAGATGGGGACTGGAGGAACACGGTGGTGCCTTCTGGGAGTGCAGTTTGACAGATTGTGCAGGATATATGGCTGGATGCGGTGCTGTATTGCTAGATTCCACTTTTGTGTGTAGTGGCGTGTTTTCCTGACTGAAGTGCCCTTACCTTTGTTTTAGCCTTATGGAGTGTGGCGTCCTGCTTACTGGTCCTGTCTGTCCCGATACTGAGTGTGCGCAGTACAGATGGATGTTTTAAGGAAATAAAAATTGATTCTTTGTATCTGGCTTTGGATTGGGTTTCACTGTATTGAAATGCTTTTTTTTGGTTTGGTTTTGTTTTTCTTCCTGCCTGGATTTCGGCCAGGCTACGTTTGCAAGACAAACGCAGCCTGGTTATTCTTTCTTTCCTTTTTTCTTGATAATAAAATGGGTTCGCGCTTCTTCACGATAGAAACTGCCTCCTGCCCTTTCTCCCCTAGTCACATTAACTTGTTGCATTGCTGAAATCTAAATTTTGGGTTTATTTAATTTGTGGAAACCGCAAGTTCCTATTGTTCCTGTGATTAGGAACCCCCCCCGAATATTGTGCGTATTAGGAAATTCAGGTAAAAGGCAAGTTTCAAATCCGTTTAATTATTTCCGTTATTTAGGATTCACCGCAGAAAGCTGTTATCAGTAGAGTAGGGATGTTTAACAGTGGACAGCACGCTCCATTATCCACATAACTCCAGTTTCCCACGCCCCCTGATTCCCCTTGGGAATGGCCTTAGCTGGATAGGAAGTCCGTATTTGTCGGAGTGAAAGGGAGCCTGATATATTGCGATCGGTATTGTTTCAAAACCCTTAAGTTTGTTTTTTGATTGGACATTTTGATGTGTAAGATAAGGAAGCGGCAGAAGCGTTTCCCCGAAATGTATAAACGTTCAATGGAAATTGAAGGATCAGGTCCAGGTCTTTCTAGTTTTTCACCTGGAGGTGCAAAGCCCATCATTGTGACCTGAATCGTTCCCTGTTGGCAGGGCCCTTTAGAGAAAAACACCATGCAAACATCTGCGGTTAAATGGCAACAGCTGATCCCGCAGTTGCGAATGTCGGAGCCCATTTATCTAAATCTGAATCCGCATTTATATTCTGAGAACATATGGTGGTGTAACTATTGGAAGTACTGGCGAAATGATTTGTTTTCATTAGAGATACTATCGGGAAGTTCACTTAAGTCAGAACGAAAAAACGTAGTTATGGTAATGGCTGGATTGAACACCGGACTTAATGGTGTTGCAGTAGTATTTTTAAGTAAGACATGTTTTAGTAAAAGTATGTATGATTCAGTAAAATGTCACGTACGTTTTTGAGACAAAAAAATGTAATGCATCTGAAACTTCGGTTAACTGCAAAGTCCCCCCATGTGATTGATTTAAAGATGCATTATCTCTGCATGTCAGAGTTGGTTATCAGAGGTATTCTGATGTCTCAATTTGCTTTGATGGCGCATTAGTAATATTCTAAGAGTAATGTGAGAGTAATTTCAGTAGCTGTGAGGCAAGAAATGGTGAAACATTCTGAGTTGTGCAAGAGAAATAAGTGAAAATTTTGCAGAAGCATTGGAGTGGAATTTTCTGATAATCAGCGATGGGAAAACTACACCAAACAGATGAACTTTGGCACAGGAAGTGGTGCTTAGCGGGGAGCCAGAGCTGGGCTCTGTCCTTTGGGGCGCCCAGCTCTTCTTGTCTTAGCGCACTTTTCCACTGCAATAAGTACTGAAGTACTGTCCAGTAGCAGTACCAAAGCAGCTGGGGTACTCGTTTGTGTTTGGGTAATTGCCGGTGGGGCTTGCAAATGTATTTGTCGATTTAGTAAAGCAAGTAATCTGCCTCGCAAACACAAAATACAAAGGCCAGTAGTAATGTAGTAATAATAATGAATGCGTGGACAAATGAAGAGACCCGAGCTTTACTTACATTCTGGTTGGAAGACCAGATAAATTGAAATCTTTTTGGTAGGAAAAAAAAAAAAAGTATTTACTATAAAACAGGCCAACTAATGGCTACACGTTACTGGAAAAATTTCAAATCATGATTATTTTTTTTAAGCCCCAATAAATATTGAAATTTATCATGCAAAGAAGGAGCTTAAGTCCTGATTGGCTGGACTGTACTTTATCTACCAATAGAGTCTGTCAAATAAATCGTGTCGCTGTGAGTTGTGCCACAAACCACTTGCTTTTGCTCCAGTATCGTCTGTAATGCAGAATATTTCCATACAACGGAAGGTGAATGGCTTTCATTGGCTTTTTTCCTCCCACCTCATTTTGTTAAATTTCTCGCAAACGTGTCTAAGTAGTTTAAACAGGAAGGAAGAAAATGAATGATTGAGTTAGAGAGACATTCAGAGCTCATGCTAAAGCAGTGGCGGTAAACTGATTTTCAGCATATAGTAGGGCTAGATAGTCTTGAAAAGGATTGATCATTAAAGCTGCAAAGCCTGCAAAGTTTTGCTTGCTATGACAGTAAAATTGTTTTAGCAAAACTGTGTATTAGTGTGTCAGAGCACACAGTGAGTAGCACTCCCTCTCTGGGCAAAATTTAATCCCTGTTTATTTGTTCCGCACTTTTTTTGGCCATCATTCCTTGTTCTCCTTCAAGGGTGAATGTGGTTCCCTGGGGTCAGAACTGCTGGGTGTTCTGGTGTTCACACTACATTGTCAGTCCTGTCAGCTGAAAACATGTAATTGGCCACATGGGTAACATTTTGCACAGACCTCTCAATAGGTATAAGAACCCATGCTTTTAGCAGCTGGAAGTTGAATTACGAAACAAATCAATTAAAAGGAATAGTTATTCTCGACTCAACATGGGGAAAACTAGCTGTCATCACAAACTACTGATGTCATAGAAGTATTATCCACTGTTTGAATTGTGCCTCAGTTTGGTTTATTTAAATTTCATGTTGCCGTTTAAACAGTGTCTTTAATTTTAAGCCAAAGTTTGCTGCTGTTGCTTTTCATTCAGTGATGCTTCAGTTTGACAAACAGAAAAGGTGGGGGGTTATTAAAACTGTTTGGGACGCAGTGATAATACAGCAAGACACTGCACCGGTAAAATAAGCAGCTCTGGTGGGAAGCACTTTTTGACCCACTTCTGAAACCAGATAAAGATGTCCTGGAGATCCATAGGTATTTATTGCTCCTAGGTCTGAGTGGACTGTGTAAAAGCCTGCTGGGTGATTTGACAGCTTCGCGGCAGCAGTTGCGGCCTGGATGAAGTGGGTTTCTTTGGAATGCCTTCTTAAATGGAGAAGGGGGCGGAGCGAAGTGGCAGCATCAATAAATACCCTGTTGTACCCTGTCCAATAGCAGAAGTTTATTGCTGTCAATATTTGTGATTTTTTTTTTTTTTTTTTTTTTTTACCGGTTTCATGACAGGACTGTGTGTATGTATATATTTTTGCTGTTGTGTATGGTTATGTTTACAGAAGAAGGACCGTCTGTGAATGTACAGTCGACAAGTGATTTTGATTATCCTCACCATTCCATCTGAGCGCTAACTGGAAGCTGAACAAAAACGCCCTATAATGTTGCATGTTTTGCTATTTTCACACAAGTTGATTGATTCATGGGTTTTTGCGGCGATGCAGGAATAACAGAAGCTGGCACTTAGGGGATGTGCTCCCTGGAACAGCATGGGCTGAAGGCTGTCTGCTGTGCGGGGAGCGATGGAGCCCTGAGTTCCCAGTAACATGAGTGAACTTTAACTTTCATAGCTGTAGGCTTGGGTCATGCGGTGAATGGTGTGCTGCAATGATGAATAAAGTCCTTTAAAAGAGAGAGACCCTAGAGCGCAATATAGGTAGGACTTGGGGTTCACTGTGTAATGTCCACCTTTGATGAGAGAGTCACATAAATGTGGTAAAATGGAATTCTCAAGTTTTACAGAATGATCACCCTAGACGTGAAATTTTCAGTGAGCTGTGAGAAGTGCCAGCTGTGGTAACAGAAGCCACAACGCATTTGGAGGTCAGTGTGCCTCAGTCTCTCAAATGCTTGTGGCAGCTGGACACTCGCTGAAGGTCCATAGATCACTCTCCATTTCACACACATTTGCAGGTCTCACGACGCTCCACATGCGACGGTATTTACTGGTGTTTGCTTCGCTTTTGGAGGAGATTTTGCCACAGTGTTGTGGAGGGAATGTGTGAGGTGAGAGAGCAACTAGGGTTCCTTCTGCCTTCATTTATGTTGATAATTACAGCCATATAAAAACTGAGTTACAGCTCACCTGAAAATTGGGTTATGTCTAAATACAACTGGATTTGGCTACACACACAGTTCTAATCAGGCTATATACAAATCAAAAGTGACATGGGTTGATTTGTTCATATAATCTTTAAGAATTGTTGTCACAGATTGCTTACATATTGGCACGTCCAGTAAGGTATGTTGGGAAAATTCCATGCTGCCGTCTAAATGCCATATTCCATTTAGTGGTTTTGAACATAGCCTCCGGTAGGCCATGATTTCCGGGATCTGACCCAACAGACAGCTGGGCCTCAGATGTCTCAGGAACAGAGCTGTAGCCAGCACTTTTCTCCTGGGGGGCATCTAGTTCCAGTCATATTATTGGGGGTGGCGCTTGGCAGATTACGATAAAAACTGACAGTAAGCGTTCCCTTGCTTCTGACCATCCTCTGCCAGTGGCTGATGGTTCGCTGCCACGTTCTGTGGCTGCATTCGGCTCCTCATCTGCCCTTTCCGCAATCTCTTCAGAAGCAGAAGTGATCCCTAGTCATCAGTACTTGTATCACTTGATCTGAGGCTCTTCAAAAAAATCGAAATTTTCACTTCTGCATTCCTGTTCATTGAGCCCAATGTCTATTAAAATGGTTTAGTTAACGTTAGATGCAGAACACATTTTACTGTCATGTTAGCTAGTGATCGAGTTGGACTGAATTTGGGCACTTTCTCCCCAGTCTTCCACTGCTGCATGCTCATTGGTATCATGTGCAGTCCAGGGGGGGCAACAGAGGTGGGCTAAGCTTGAACGGGGAGGGGTCAGTGGCCCCTAGGCCAACATGTAGGTCAGCCCCTGCTCAGGAATGACCACATACAGCGCTTACAGAACATTTTGGGAAGCTTGCTTAATTCACTAAAAATATTGCTAAATTCTTTTTTATTAGCCAGGTACAATTGCATGTACTAGGGATTTGTTTTGGCAGCTTTGGTGCTTAAATTCACATATTCACACAATACACAGTAAACAAAAATCATTATGTTATTACACACTCACCTAAAGGATTATTAGGAACACCATACTAATAAAGTGTTTGACCCCCTTTCGCCTACAGAACTGCCTTAATTCTACGTGGCATTGATTCAACAAGGTGCTGAAAGCATTCTTTAGAAATGTTGGCCCATATTG
>JABFEB020000040.1:30958246-30982588 GCA_019775895.2 Stomatorhinus ivindoensis
GTCTTGACCAGGACCACACCCCTAAATGCATTGAAGCAACTGCCACGTGATTGGTTGATTAGATAATTGCATTAATGAGAAATTGAACAGGTGTTCCTAATTATCCTTTAGGTGTGTGTGTGTGTGTGTGTGTGTGTGTGTGCGCGTGTGTGTGTGTGTGTGTAGAAACAACCAGCTGTTCTGAAGTGACAACCAGTCTTACTGGGTCTTTTTACTTAGTGACACCTTAACATAAAACGCCAATGATTTGTGTCTAGTACCCATTTGGGAGCCAGTGTCTACAATTGGGATTATTAGCTGAATGGCAAGAACAGAACTGAATGAGTCAGTCAAAAAAAATTATGACTTCATAAAAAGAAAATGTTTGCGAAAGATTTGTGTAGATATGTTAATAGACTTTTGTTATGAAACCAATACATTTACAGCATTTTTACATTAAGCAAGCATGCCAAGACTTCCCGTGAATCTTGTATATTATGAGGTCAGATGTGCTGTTTTTTAATTCAGGTTCTGGCTAGTCTTTCAGAACAACCTATGTAGTTACGTAGACTGACTGAGTCCAGTGCTCTGTAGTCTATGAATTAGATTCGAATCAGATTTTTTTCAAATTACCTCGTCTCTACAGCTGCTGCGTGTTCTGTCACTCACAGGGCTTTTGTAACTCCACCATCTTGGGACGGGACAGTACTGTGTCACCATGGCAGAGCCAGACAGCGCAAACGCCCCAGCTGAGAATGACATTTCCTTCCCACTGTCCTCACTTGCCAACCTGTTTGAGAGCGAGGAGGTCCCTCCAGCCCCAGAGCCCCCTCGGACAGGTGATAACCGGCAGAACCTACGTATGAAGTTTCACGGCGCCTTCAAGAAGGGCGTCTCAAACCCTATGGATGATTCGTCCTTGGGGCCTGGCCCGAAGAAGGCTCCCATGGACACGCTGTACGATTACGGCACTTACCACCAGCCCAACAAACAGAAACGGTACCGGATGAAGCTCCCTCGGGGGTGAGTGTCTGCAACTACAGTTTCTGTTAATTTCTTACATTATTATTTTAACGTTTCCGTTTCTTTCACGTGCTACAGGACACACTGACTAGAGGGTAGATAAGGATTTGGATCTGGGTCTAAAGTTTGGATCAGTCCCAGGAAGGACATTCTTGTTGTACCCTTCATTGTGGTACTTACTGTAGACTTAATGTAATTATTCAGGGATAGCAACAAACTAGTTATAATTCTTAACTTAATCCTTTCCGTTTATTTCTGATAATAATATGCATGTCCTGGATGGTTACTAACGTGTTAAAATAGGCTAACAGACCATACTCATCATGTGGAGTGATGTCACATACTTGACTATGTTTTTGGTGGACCCAGAAACACACTCACAAACAGTGTGTCGCTGTTACCGCCCTTGAGGTAATGTTTAGGTTACGGCTTGTGGCCAGCCGTCGAGGCGCTATGGCACAGTGGAGCCCATTGACCAGGTCTGTCTGGCAGGTTCCTGGAGAAAGAGCCCCATTCCATTCCAGTCCAATGCAGGTGAACTTTGATCTGACGGAGGTTCCACAGTCAGCCATGTGCCCAGTCTTCTGGAAGCCTGAGTACTGGTTCACACAGGCTGTACATAATGGTTAGCAGGGGAATGTTCCTCATAGAACTATAATGGAGACTTTACATTCGTTCAAGCCCCATTATACAGAACTCCACAAACACTTGGATTCTAAATATCTAGACAAACACAGAGGTTTTTTGAACCACCTTCACTAGTGATATTCATTATGCCTCCTTTATTCAGGAGAGGCTGCTTTAAAAAAAGATTTTAAAGAAAAATCCATGCTTTGCATCTCCGATTCACCAGAAGAGAAAGATTTGTTAGTTTTAAAAAATACCTACCTTTAACAAATATTTGTATTGAATGTTCTGTAACATTCTTGGCATTTTTTAGACAAGGTAGAAGCACTTTGATATATGGCCTGGTTTTTATTCAAATCATAAAGTTAAATCAAAATTCTCATATCAAATGATCCATCTACTGTTCTTGCGAAGTCAGTCAGTAAGCTGAACGTCTGTTGGTGTGACATGCATAGACGCGTCTGACCCCAGGGCAGGTACACAAGGGCCTGTATCACAAAGCAGGATTTCTTGCTTGGCTGGGTAACTTGTCAGATACAGGCCCAAGGACAAACATCTTTGTCACATGTATTTGTGACTTTTCACAAAAGCAATTGACCATCTTCGGTTCAGCCCTGTTTTCAAATGATTGGTCGATGGTAGATCTGACTTGGGTGACAGGTTAAAGTGAACTGGACTGTTACTTTCAGATAGGTGTGACCAGTCAAAATCTGAAGAAATGGTAGGTTGAAACAATACAATCATGGATTGTGATTTTATATGTTTTCAAAAATATACTATAAACTGTTTAATTTCAATTGTGTGTCATTGATGTGAATGAGGATTCTTCTAGTTTTCCTCCAGCATATAAATCAAAGAAACTTTTGCACTCTCAAGCCATAATTCTTTGAGGGATTTTTTTGCATGAGACAAGTCAGCCTAGCCAAAAGTGCATATTTTTTCAGCCTTCCCATTGGACAGTAGTTTTCCTAACCGTGTCTTGCTTCTCCCACAGAAAGACCGAGACTGAGAGCATTGATAACACCAAGTCAGCTCCAGATCCCCCTAAAGTTCTGAAGGTGTTCAACCGGGCCATTCTCTTCGATGCTGTGTCCCGAGCGGATTGTGAGGCCCTTGATGGTTTGCTCCAGTACTTGCAGAGCCATGACAAAAGGCTCACAGACGAGGAATTCAGAGGTGAGGTTCGGGACTGACGGACCAGGGCAGAGCAGTGAATTTTACACTGATCAGCCATAACATTAAAACCACTGACAGGTGAGGCAGTTGATGGAGGTTGATGTGTTGGAAGCAGGAATAACGGGAAAATGTAGGGATGTGAGCAACTTTGACAAGGGCCAAATTGTGATTGCTAGACAACTGTGTCAGAGCATCTTCAAAGCGACTTTGTTGTCTGCCGTTGCTCAGTAGCTACACAAAGTGGTCCAAGGAAGGTCAAGTGATGAATTTGTGGTGAAGTCATGAGCCCAAGGCTTCTATCCTGTCTGGTCTGACCCCAAAAGGAGAGGAATTGTACCAGAAATTGCTGAAAAGTTAATACTGGCTTTGATAGAAAAGTGTCAGAACACACTGAATTGCAGCTTGCTGCGTATGGGGCTGCGTGGCTGCAGATCAGTCAGAGTCTCTGGTCCACTGTTGAAAGAGCCTACAATGGGCATGTGAGCATCAGAACTGGTCCATGGAGAAATGGAAGAAGGTGGCCTGGCAGGGCCGCTTTTAAGGTTCTGTAGATGTCGGTGCAAGAATTTGCCATAGGGGCCCAGCTGACCATTTTGGACCGTCTGAATCTTTAGCTAAACAACTATCAACTCTCCAGTCCAAATCGTATTAGGCCTGAATTGCAATCCCCGCCCCCCCACTGACAACGACAGTGAATGATGGCTTTAATTTAATATGTCAAGTTCATTCATGCTCATTGAGCATCATGCTGGTTACGCCTACATGCTCACCAATAAAAAAATAAAAATTGCTGCGCCCAAACAGGGGCCTGCAGTGCATTGCACCAATTGCACTTGTGGCCTGGTTTGATGAGTCACGTTTTCGGTTATGTCATGTGAAAAGCCGGGTGCTCATGTTTGAGGAAGTGATGGCACCAGGGTGCGTGATGGGAAGACAGCAAGCCGACAGAGGCAGTGTGATGCTCTGGGCAATGTTCTGCCTGGAAACATTGGGTCCTGGCGTTCATGTGGATGTTAGTTTGACACGTACCACCTACCTAAACATTGTTTCAGATCAAGGATGCCCCTTCATCCAACAGTATTCTTCGATGGCAGTGGTCTCTTTCAGCAGGATAATGCACAATGCTATGCTCCAAAAAGTGTTCAGGAATGGTTTGAGGAACATGTAAGAGTTCAGGTGCTTGAGTTGGCTTCCAAATTCCCCAGATCTCAGTCCAATCTGGCATCTGTGGGATGTACTGAACAAACAATTTACAGTACTTAAAGGATCTGCTGCTAACATCTGGCTGCCAGATACCACAGGACACCTTCGGAGGTCTTGTGGAGTCCATGATTCAATGAGCCAGAGCTGTTTTGGTGACACAAGGGTGGTGAACACAGTATTTGACAGGTGGTTATAATGTAGTGGCTGATTTGGTTTATATTCCCTGTTGGCAGAGGGAGCATCTCTTAGCGAGAGGGACAGTCACGCGCCCACAGTACATCGCTGGGTTGGAACGAGTCCATTTAGTTAACTCTGTGGTGTGAAGTCCTGTCTCTGTGGATCTCTTGTCATCCTTATCTCAGCGTTTAATTTCTCAGGTAAACTTGTGCAGACCACTAATGAAATGAAATGCAGCCCTGACTTTTTTTTCCACACATTTGCTTTAGCAGTACAGTGATTCCCCACCTATCGCGGAAGTTAAGTTCCAGACCCATCAGCGATAGTTGAAAATCCGCAATATAGAAAGACCACATAAATAAACATTTTTTTAATAGTTTAAGTTTTTAAATTACCCCTCCCACATGCTTTAAACACATGTAAATTTATTAAAACACACTTTGTAAGCGCATATGATATGTGGATGTCGTACTAAGGATATGAATAACGTAGTAATAATAATAATAATAATTAATATGTAATGTGTGTGTGTGTGTGCGCGATAGCTGAACCGCGATAAAAGGGGGGGTCACTGTAATTGTCAAATCTTCCTTCCATATATCCTTTGAGATCAACCGCTAGACAATCTGATTAACTTAATTAGACTGATCTGAAGTCCATTAAGGGTTGAAATGAGTCTGTTGGAAAATATGGAATGGCTGGTGGCATTTAGTGGATTTGGAACCACTGTGCTGTAGCTATATCCACAAAGAAATATTCACATTACACTCGATGCTCAGCCTTTTGTTACTCAGTGAAAAGTTCCAGGTGTGTCACAAATATATTGTGTCACAAATAGATTTTGTAGATTCATCCACAGTTGAAGAGTTAATCTCCTGAGGCTGTTAAATACAGAGGAAAGACATGTGTTTACATTTAGTTTGTCTGAACAGGGTCCATGAGCAGCTTTCTAAATGCCTTGCGAGGAAAAGAGCATTAGGGGGGCATTTTGCAAGGGGCTGCAAGATATTACAGAAAAGTGTTGTTTTTCAGCCATGAGTGAACGAAGTAGGATATTCTTGTGCACAAATAGCAACAGAGAACTTGCCTAATCGGGAAGGCCCATGGTCAGACTTGCCTTAGCTCTTAAGCAGGGTAAGCAAATTGGCACTATTTTGCATGCATTTTGTCTGGCGAAGGGTACCCTGGAACGTAAACGCTTCTCTGTGGCCTCTCTAAATGCATGTAATTCTACCCTCTTTACTGCTCCACCACCTGCCGTGGCTGATAAATGTTTCTTCTCCCATGTCCTTCTGCTGCTCTCTCCAGAGCCCTCCACGGGGAAGACGTGTCTGCCCAAAGCTCTCCTCAACCTGTTCAGCGGCCGCAATGACACCATCCCGCTGCTGGTGGACATCGCAGAGCAGACGGGCAGCTTGCGCGAGTTCATCAACACGCCATTCCGTGACGTCTACTACCGGGGTGAGGCGGGAAATGTGTCCTCGCTCCACCCACCTTTGACCTGAATTCCCACGCTTGGGGAATTAGGGTGACCGGGCAACAAGTGCTGTTAGTAAATGGATGGGATGATACAAATCCTTCATTATATAATTGCATGTAGCTGGTGCACAATTTTAATTATAGGCCCCAGCAGTTCCATACGTACCCTTATGCTCACTGTTTACAGTGCTCACTGACTGGGTCACCAGTTATATGCACTGGGATCATAAAGGTCTAAGAACTGGAGTGAGAACTAGTCTCCTAATGTGTGAGACCATGAAAGAATTTTAAAAATTGCACACGGTGGCACACCGGTGATGTGATCGTGAGTCCTTGGCTTTTAGCACCTTTGTGGTCTGTCATTGTTAAGTTCAGCGAGCAGGCTCGTGTTTCAGTATCATTCATGCTGTCAGGACCAATCAAGTCGCTCAGTCTCAGAGTATGTGAGCATTTATGGAAGTTTCTGAGCACGCTCTCTAGCGGTAGCTCTTCCACGGTGGAGTTTCTTCTGTGTAACCCTGGATGATACGATGTACCTTACTGCCGCACCCCTGCCATCCATCTGGAAAGATCCTAAGCACGGAGACACAGTTACTGCTTTGTAGCAGTTAGTCTGAACCTGAAAGGCAGGGCTTTAATAGTGCTTGTTTTGTTAAATTCCGAACGTTCCAGTAGGAGGACTACTGAACTCGTAAAGAAAAATATTACACACACCTCCAATCCCGTCGTCTGTGTGAAGGTGCTTTGTGGGTCCTCCGTAGCACCAGACTGAGGATCCTCACTCCAGCCCAAGCACGATTTGGCTTCCTTTGAACTAGTGCAATTTCAGTCCCTCAGAGAAGATTAAGGTACTTTTAGGGGAGAGGGGGGCAACATTTTAAAGATTTGCATTAAAAAATCTAGTGTGAAATGGATAAGGACATGCTAGTATCTCACAGCATTACCAGTCTGTTTTACATTATATTCCTTGTGTGATATGAAATGACCTTACAAGGCGGGGATAGCTCATGTAGATCTACATCACCTCTGTGATTTAATTATCTTTCCATTGCCTCTCTATGTTGAAATCTGTTTGGCACCGGAGCTCTGCCTTCTCACTGGTTAATGAAGGGTCTTCACTGTGAATGTTGCACATGACACTGCGCCCAGTGCTGGCTATGGCTGCCGAACAGATGTTTCAAATTAGCCTGTGGGGGGGAGTAAAATATGCCCACATACCCAGAATCATCACTTGGATAAGATTTGCCTGACTGCAGTGAGTCACTGACAGAAAGCAATTTTTAAATAGAAATGCAGAATCAGCAGATAATCAATTTCATTTATCAGTTATTTTTAAATTAATGCAAGTATTCAAGACAACCCATAATAATCCTAAATCTATAATAAATTCTTTATGAATTCACCATAGTCAAATGATCTATGACTGAGATGTCATTAATAGGAATTGCGCAGTTGATCTATGAATCCCTACAAACAAAAGCTCTGGGTTATAATAACATGGTTAGTGTGAGCTTTGGGGGAGCCGGTGTCATTACCCATAAGCCTGTGGGTCAGGCTAACAGTTTTGCGTACCGGGTGCCAATTTGCAGGCCTTTGTATGAATGATTTTAAGTGTTTTATTATCATTAAGGTAATGACTGACATTTCTTTGTACAATGTAATAACTGGCAGCTGCTGGGGACCTGACAAAGGTTACTTGATGATTTTGTAAAGTATCATTATATGCAATTACCTGGAGCATTATTAGCGTGCGGGTCTTTTACCTGATCGTTCTTTTGCATTATTTTGGTGGTGAAGAGCCCCGACCAGTGCTGCAAGCCAGAGACGGGTGCATGCTGGTAGCTCACATCCTGGTTATTTATTTTTCCCCCCACAGGCCAGACAGCACTGCATATCGCCATCGAGAGGCGCTGCAAGCAGTATGTGGAGCTACTAGTGGAGAAAGGGGCAGATGTCCACGCCCAAGCCAGGGGCCGGTTCTTCCAGCCCAGGGACGAGGGTGGCTATTTCTACTTTGGTAAGGCAGAACCCAAGGCCTAACGTACCGATCCGCCTGGCTGTAACTCTTTCGAATTTGGATATTTCCCCTTGAAGCCCGTTATTCTGACCTTTGTCGCGTTCCAGACTTTATTCCATAGGCTGTGGTAATTTTTTTTTTTTCCGATACCAAAGTGGTCATTTCGACTGCATGCTTCCCAATGAATAAGGCGAAGCTAAGGCAGGCCAGGAAAGCTCCACCCGCCTACTGACACCACACGCCTTACAGACAGAAAACAAGCAGGAGCTGAATGGTGCTCATTGGCAGACTTCTAATCCAGTCACTTCAAACAGAACAGAGTTTCACTGTTTCACAATGTGTCTAAAAAAACACCACAGACTAACTAGCCATATTCTACTAAAAATGTCTATTTTTAAGTTTCACTTTAATACCTGTGTTGTTGGGGTTAGTGTGGCTGTGATTGTCGCATTATTTCCATGCTGGTTAGACTTCTTTCCCGTATTAATGAGGTAATGTCGCAGAGCATTGAAGGGTGATTTCAATAACCGCCCCATACTCAGCCACAGGCATCTGTATTGTTATGTAGTAATATACCATGGAATTAGCATAGTTGTAAGAAAATGTTAGATTAACTATAGTTATAAAACACAATATCTACTGATTTATATGATATTCACAGAATTCATAGAATTTTACTTATCAAGAAAAACTGATTGATGTAGCATGTGCATGAATCACACTGCAGTCATACTTAATGCAGCAGTTGCCCAGAACCTGCTCCCTAAAACTGGCCTGTGGCTCAGTGGCCTCAACCTCTGTGCCTCTGATTGGATGGTTGCTCAACCTCTGTGCCTCTGATTGGATGGTTGCTCAACCTCTGTGCCTCTGATTGGATGGTTGCTTAACCTATGTGCCTCTGATTTGATGGTTGCTGGTTCAAACCTGGCCTTGGCAGAATATTCCCATTTGTGAGCCATTAAGAAAGGAACTTAATGCCCAGCTTGGCTGCACTTTGCTTGGCAAACTTGTGCTAACCAATATGTCTGTATGTGGTGCTATGTTGAGCAAGATGTGGTAGGTAAAAAAAAAGAATTATTATGAACTTAATTTTCCAGATGTATGATTGATTTGATTGTAAGTAATTTCACTTGAAATAATTCCACAATGAAATAATTAGAAGAAACTGTAATCCGTGGTTGACAGCTGGCTCACCCCTTTTCTTCTCCTACACCTTCCTAAATACTGAAGGATGTGTCTGCTCTCATGAGACTGATGGGATCGGCCGTTTGAGGAAAGTTACTTAAGTAAAACATCGACCTAAAATTGGAAGGTAAAGTCGCACACTCTTTGCTGAAAAGCTCTTCTGTTAAAACGTTGGAAAAATTCTTAGACCAGGATACCTCCTGAACACCAGCCAAATGGACGTACAATCTGTCTCTTGACTCCACACTGCCCTCTCCTGGCGAGATGGTTTATCACATTTGTTTTATATTTTTGTAAATCACCTATAAGCACAGGGGGGTGGTGGGTGTACCTCTGATTAAAAGATAGAACGTTCTAGATTACTCATAAATGTGTGTGAAAGAGAACAGAAAACATAATAGGTTAAATAATTTTTCATATTTATCTACAAATGCCAGGGATGCTAACTGTAATATTTGACTGACTTGGTGTAGGAAACGGTGAAACTCACTGTAATGAACCGCACTCATTATTAATCCATTTACTAAAATACTTAAGCAAACGACACCTCTGTGAGCTCAGTCACACCTCACTAACAGTCAGATGGAGAGATGCCACAGTTTGTCATCACGCCGCTTTTGAGTCTCTAAGTGAAGTGTTATGTTTTAGCTCACTACAGAGCTTTTCTTCAGCAGGGTGGTCTGCGGCTGCTGTATCACGAGGAAATCCGACCCAGACAGTCGGTAACACGGTGAGGGGAGTGGAGACTGATGGAAGGGAGGGGGAGGGGTTGACGTGCAGTGTCACGCGTCCGCTGCGAAAGTGGGGGTCGGGGTATGGTGCACATACCAGCGAGAGGCCGACCGCGCCGAATGATCTGTCACCCATGGCAACACTTTGGGGAGCGTCTGCTTCGCCTAGCAGCCAGTCAGAGCGCCGCGTTCACACAGACGCGTCTGTCTCTGACATCGACAGGCTCCGCTTAGGGACCGCAGACTTGCAGGTCGCTTATTATTCATTCTCGCAAGTTCTCGCACACTACTCACTGCAGCTGGTCGCTGATGACACACAGCCTTCACAGACGTATCACCTATAAGCACAGGGGGGAGGTGGTGGGAATCCATCCTCAGAACCTAAAAAAATCCAACCATCCATCCATCCATCCATCCGTCGGCTGGAACGGTTTATCTAAAATCTATCACAAGTAATGTTTTAATTATGGCAAGTTATGCTGTAAACTGTTACATTGTAGTGTGTGTGTGTGTGTGTGTGTGTGTGCGCGCATATATATATATATATATATATATCAGTTTTATGATTTGAAACTTGCTTTCCAATTGATGAAAAAGACTTGAGTAGTGTTGACTTGAGATTTGACGTAAATGTATGATGAATGACTTAAATGTATGATGGATGACACATTCTATTACTGCAAATAATATTAATGTCCACCTCTTGATTTTTTATTTTTTTTTATGCTTATTGTCACTGGCTCCAGAATTGTGATTTTGTGACCATTAATGACAGACAAATGGTTAGTGAGCTCAATTCAGCTCTCTAGCATGAATACCAAAAATTATAAACATTGGTTACTCACATTTTTATGCAGACTTATGACTTATCAAACGTGAAAATTAACAGTTTAACGTTAATGTCAGTAAGAGCAATGGGACATTTCTATGAGTGATGTCTCAGGGTTAGGGTCAGGAGCCTTCCACGTGTTTCCCGCATGACGAATTGCAATAGTGACCAGTTTCCTTTTGGAATTGACTCTTAGCCCAAGCGATTTCCACCTCGCACTGGTACAGACTCGGATGATGTCTCAGTTGAGTTGTTGGATATGTACCCAGCAACATATCTGAGTTTGGTATAAGAGAGTCAACAGACAGTCTTGGTCTTAACTACTCTCTCCAGTGATGTTGTAATTTATTGGGAAACAAAATGTCCCCAAACTGCTGATTTTGACTGACCAGAATTAGCCATAACAAACTTACAACCACAGTTACAATAATATTTTCCATGTTGAATATCTACTTGTGAATCTAAGTTCTGCCTGTCTCAATAAATGTATTCATTGGTTTCATTGTGTGTAGTGAACTGAAAATTATGCACTTAACAGTTCAAAACAAATATGTGTAACATTACAGCCCTGGAAGACTTGCATTAAATGTTTTGCACTGTGATTTGCTTGACTAAGTCTCTGACTTGATTTGAGTTGCTTGAATAAAGTCTCTGAATTGCTTAATTCTAAGAAGCATGACTCAAATCCTGATGATTATGACTTGTTGCTTGTATAAATGTGACTTTTTAGTGCCTTTCTACATTTTTGGTACTTGAGAGCGAGGAAAGGAGCGTGTGCTGATTACTGCGTTTTGCTGCACCCACCACATGACAAATCACTTGCGCCAGGTGATACCTCAGCACCACACTAGACAAATGGACCAGTTTTTTCCAGTGCCTGGAGTATCCTGCCACGAACCACCAAATTTTCAGTTTAAGCTGGAAGTCCTGCTCGCAAGGCTACTTGGTACTTGGAAAAGTTCGATTTTAAACAACTACTAGCTGATGGATTCAGTTTGACTATATCAGTCTTTATGTACTCAGTAATAGAATTCTTCTTCTATAGAGGAGTGAGCATTGGTACCACATCAACTCTGGGCCACCTTAGTGAACTGTGAAACAACATCTGTACATGCTTGAAAGCTCCACACATAAGTATGCATCCTTCTGGTGTTTTATAAGAGTGTGGCTATACAGCCATGGACGCTCCTAAAGCTTTGTCATAAGAGCAGCCCCCTTTTATCCCACTGTCTCCTATTCACCGCCCATACATTCCTGCTATGCCAGTTGATTCCGTTCTTATTTTGAAAGCATCTGCCTGCCCTTGGCTGCTACTTTGGAGTCCCGCTCTCTTCAGTTTAAAGGTCACTCGTTTGTGCGGCATCAGGTGCATTTTGAATTGAATTGCACTGAAACTTTATTTGCCATTTGCACAGGTACAGAAGTATAAGTTCACTGGAATTCTTGCGCAGTTCCATTGATCAAGGTTTAAATACAACAAACAAGATGAGACCGTGACTTATGAAAGAAACATGAAATAAATAAACTGATAAAAAAAGCTCACAAGGCACTTTAGTGTGGGCGGTATTTAGTGTGTGGGGGGTGTAATTTAATAGGCTGATTCCAGTTTTACTATGACAGTTGAGTAGAAGTGGGGTATTTACATATATATGTTCATCTTGAATGTCCTTTGCAACCATCTTGATTGTTACTGGATGGAATCTAAGTGAATCATGACACATGGTGCTGCCCCCTGCAGGTGAGCTGCCGCTGTCTCTGGCCGCCTGCACCAACCAGCCAGAGATGGTGCACTATCTTACGGAGAACCCGCACAAAAAGGCGGACCTGCGGCGGCAGGACTCGCGGGGGAACACGGTGCTGCACGCGCTGGTTCACGTCGCCGACAACACGCGGGACAACACGCGCTTCCTCACCAAGATGTATGACCTGCTGTTGGTCAAGACTGTCAAGCTGCACCCAGACTGCCAGATGGAGAGGGTGCTCAACAACGACGCCATGTCACCACTCATGATGGCTGCCAAGTTGGGAAAAATTGGGGTGAGGCTGCCCTAAAACAGCACTAGTGACACCATAGATGTTAACCGCTGCTGATGAATTTATGGGTTAGCTGGTTAGTAACTAGTTATGAATTTGTATATTCGTTTCTAAGGTGTATGTAGGTAATGAGGAGGTGCACTTACATGCATATTGTCATGTTATTTCTGTATCTGCGTGAGCTTCCCTGTGTGTGTGTGTGTGTGTGTGTGTGTACATGCATGTCTGTCTAAAGACCAAGCAGGGGAGTGGCATCTTGTCCAGGGTGTGTCCTCTATATCCTGCTTTAAGCCCTGTGGTTCCTGGAATAGGCTTTTGATGCTCCGGTGCATCCGATATGACACTAAAAGGTATCGGTTCAGTATGTGATACAGAGCTCTTCCCAAGCCAGTTTCCCACAGCTCTTAACAGCTGCTTAAGAATAACAATAAACAATAACCGCCTGACAAACTGACATTGTCATTTTCAGAAGTGATTTAAATAAAACCCAAATAAGAATGGAGGGGAGGAAACAAGTATTTCTGTATTGGCTTTAATGAAAAAAACAAATGGTGGACCTTGAAGCCACATGGAGTCCTAGCATTCAGGCAGCCAGTATTATATAAATAATGTGCAGGAATTCTTGGATCTGCCTCCAATAAGGTCATCCCTCTGCTATTGCTCTGCATCTATGAGTCTAATCCTGGGACTTAGACATGTGGTTTCTAACTGCTACCCCATCTACTTCCATTACTTACTTGTTAACTGGGGCTCCATCCTGCTCAGGTGTTTCAGCACATCATCCGCAGAGAGATCAAGGACGAAGACGCTCGGCACCTTTCACGCAAGTTCAAGGACTGGGCCTACGGGCCAGTGTACTCCTCCCTGTATGACCTCTCCTCCCTGGACACGTGTGGCGAGGAAGTGTCCGTGCTGGAGATCCTGGTCTACAACAGTCGCATCGAGGTGCGTGGAACTCTTCTCTTGCCAATGAGGTTCCCCGTTTCAAAATCCCAAGGAGAAGGGATTGTTAAACTTGAATGAATAGATAGTATTGGGATGTTTAACTTATTAAAGTTCTTGCAATACTTTAAGGGCAGATTGTTGGCTTTGAAGCTAGGGACCTGTGCCAGCAATTGGAAGGTTGCTGGTTTGAATCCCGTGAATGCCCAGAGTGATTCTACTCCATTGGGCATTTGAGCAAGGCCTCAACCTGCAAGTGCTTCATCCTGGGTATGATGTTAATCTACATCCAGCCCTATAAGGAGATCCTCTAACTTACAGGGAATAACTTGGGTTGGTGGCAGGATTGACACTCCAGCCACTGGAAAAAAACCTCACACTGGTCCATTTGGACTGGTGTGGTGCTGAGGTATCACCTGCTGCTTGGCTGCACTCAGGTTCTCATTCCTGAGGTGATTTGTCATGTGGTGGGTGCAAGAACATGCTGTAATCAGCGTGCGCCCCCTTACCTCAATACTGTCTATTTGTGGCTATTGTCCAGAATTTTCCATTGGAATCTTTAAAGTCCACAAGTTCTCAATTTAAAAAAAATTAATTATTGCCTTTAGACTGTGTGTACCCTATGGTTCCTTGGATAATGTCCAGGCATGCCCTGCCGCCATGAAGTGGATGGATGGACATAATGATTTATTGACCCCAGCTTGTGGTAATATTTCAGTGTTTTATCGGCACTGTTGTCTGAATCCGACCTACAGAACCGACACGAGATGCTAGCAGTGGAGCCCATTAATGAGCTGCTGAGAACAAAGTGGCAGAAGTTTGGCGCTGTCACCTTCTACATCAGTGTGGTGTCCTACTTGGTGACCATGATAATCTTCACCCTGATAGCCTACTACCGCCCTTCTGGGGAAAAGGTACGTGTCCTTTGCCAGCTCCTGACAACTGACCTGCACTGACTGGAGTTCTTTGGGTTGCATTTGGGTCAAATTTGTAACTCTCAGCTAGTTCAGGTCCCAGTAGAGGACCTCCAGTGGTAACTCTCAGCTAGTTCAGGTCCCAGTAGAGGACCTCCAGTGGTAACTCTCAGCTAAGATTTTGTGCTAATGGTTAAAAATCACCACCAGCTTTGGACAACTATCTCCACAAAGTGAGAGCAATCCAACTCAGCGTGTTCTTGCCTCCTACCAATCCCAGCCTCCATACCCCTACACCACCTCCACCGACTACTTGAGGCTAGCCGGAGAGTTTGTGACCTTGGGCTCTGGCGCGTTCTTCTTCTTGTCCAATGTGAGTCACCTGACCCTGGCTCTCTCAGTTCGTACCAAGAGCCACATCTGTGACTTACTCTTATGTAGTTATGAAAAATGTCTGTCATCAAAAGTGCTCGATTTCTTTTCATGCTTTCATCACGCATTTTGTTCCTCCATGACTCCTCCATCTCAGGTTTCTTCCCTGACGATGCCCTTGTGATGTTCTTCCACTCTTGTCCTTTCCTTTCACTTGTTCCCATTCTGCCTCCCACTGCCTTTCACACCCCGAGGAGCCTCCTAATGTATTTTTGTGACCAGAGTCTCTCTCTCTTTCTTCCTGTAGGTTAAGGACCTCTTTCTGAAGAAGTGCCCAGGGGTGAACTCCTTATTTATTGATGGCTCCTTTCAGCTGCTCTAGTAAGACTCAAGACCCACCTCCCAGTCCTTTTTATCCAGCTCGCCTCTGTTTTTTTTCTCCTCCCAGAGGCTACAATTTCTCATCCTTTTAATTGAGATGTCTAATTAATTCTACGGCCCCTTTTCCTGGCATATTTTATAATTAACATCCGCTTTAATTAAACCACCGATTCAAATAAAGAAGCAAAAGACTCTTGCTGTAGTTATTTATTTCTTTTTAAGCCATTTTACTTTCATCTTTATCACAAGAATGCTGATGATTAAAGTGCATCAGAAATAGGAATGCATGTTGAAGGTGTATGGCTTCTACTTGGAACAGAAATTGTGCTCTTCCCAAGTCAGAAATGAATTCTGTCTCATAGCTTCATTTACTCTGTGCTGGTCCTGGTCTCGGCGGCTCTGTACTTGGCGGGTGTGGAGGCTTACATCACCGTGATGGTCTTTGCCCTGGCACTCGGATGGATGAATACCCTCTACTTCACCAGGGGCTTCAAGCTTACCGGGACATACAGCATCATGATACAGAAGGTAGGAACCCCACCGTCGCTACACAGGTTGAATATCACGTGGGTGGGCAGCTTGAGACGCGCGTGTGTGAATGAGCGAGCGATTTGGTTTTTGCTCTCTGCTCAGAGGGTTGAGTTTGAGTTTGTGCGTGGTCTGGGAGACGGCACTCCAAGGGTTTTGCTTCAGAATGAGAGCCTCTCTGTTCACCGTTTGACTCCATGTTTCAGATTCTGTTTAAGGATCTCTTCAGATTCCTGCTGGTCTATGTGCTCTTCATGATCGGATACGCGTCAGGTATGGTCCGCCGAGCTGCTCGCATTTCTTTTTGATTCAGCCATGCATGAGACAGCTGAATATAATGGCCATCCACTGCCTCCAGCTCTGGTGTCTCTCCTGACATCATGCCCACCCTCTCAATCTGAGTGCCTGGACGACAGCTGCTCCAAGGTGAAGTGCCGTGATAACACCACGTTCAGCACCTTCCTGCTGGACCTCTTTAAGCTGACCATCGGCATGGGCGACCTCGACATAATTCAAAATGCGGACTACCCGGCCGTCTTCCTCATCCTGCTGGTCACCTACATCATCCTGACCTTCGTTCTGCTGCTTAACATGCTGATTGCACTCATGGGAGAGACCGTGAGCCAAGTGTCCAAGGAGAGCAAGAAGATCTGGAAGCTGCAGGTGAGATCCAGGCTTCAGGGCTCGTTTCATGCAGGTGCAGCACTTTGGATCCTTTTGGAGGGTGGAAGCAGCTGTTAAACCCCAGCTGAAGGTCTTGATACATGGCACTGTAGTGATTTGAGACTTTAAACCCATCTATGCAATGGTGTTGTCTTGTCAAGGCCCAACCGGAACTTAACCAACCTCTTGGAAGATAGATGAAAATAAAACACTGCAAACTTGACATCATCACCGATCCATCTAATCTTTTAAAAATATTCTAAACTTAATGGTGTGACCTCTGAGCCCTTTCACACTTTCTCATAAGCTCCTCAGTAAATGTCACTTGTACCCTCCCTTTTCAGTGGACCACCACCATCTTGGATATCGAGCGCGCCTTCCCTGTGTGTCTGCGGAAGACCTTCCGGGTCGGGGAGATGGTGACTGTGGGCAAGAACCACGACGGGACGCCAGACCGAAGGTGGTGCTTCAGGTATGTTTAAGTTACCCCTCTACACCAGGGGTGTCAAACTCCAATCCTGGAGAGCCAGAGTCCTGTGTAGCTTAGCCCTTTCCCTGTTCCACCACAAATGATTCGGCTCAGCAGCTATGTGGTAATTAGGACAAGGAGTTGAATCCGGTGTGTTAAACGAGGGGAAACCCAAAAATGTGCAGGGCTCTGGCCCCCCAGGACTGGAGTCTGACACCTGTGCTCTACAATTAGTGGGTCTTCACCACTCTGATTTACCCACTCAGTCCATCTGTGTGATAGCTGTTATAGCTAATCAATGGCTCGATGATACATTTATTAATTTGGCCAGCTGTGCTGGCTGCTGAAATCACATCAAACATGTGCAATGGAAAGAGGCTCATTCAGAGAAGGTTAAAATCTATTGTTATGACCCAAAACCCTCTTAATTCATAGAGGGGAAAAAATCACTTGACAAGTGTTATTTAATAAAAGGGGGTGTGTCTTTTACTGCTGCAGGGTCGATGAAGTCAACTGGTCCAGCTGGAACCAGAACCTGGCAATCATCAATGAGGACCCTGGAAAAAATGAAACCTACCAGTCTGACAAGGTGCAGCACACAGTCCGGGGTTTGAGGAGAGGTGAGAAGCAAGACCTGACAAACACACACACAATGTTTCTATCCATATCTTTGTGGGGACCATCCATTCATTTTCCTGGGCAGAATCGTAATCCCAACAATAACAACCTTAAACCCTACCCAGCCCAAACCTTAACCATAAATAACCAAACAAAATACAGTACTTTTGACATTTCTTGTTTTTTTTACTTACATAAAACTGAGTTTCCCCTTGTGAGTACTGAACAAAAATGGTCCCACAACATCTTTCCATCTAGTTTCTGTAAGCACTTATCAGGGCAGGGAACAACCCAGGATGGGGTGCCAACCCATGGCAGAACAGACGGGGACAGAGACACACACACACACACACACACACACACACTCTGACAAACCCAGTTAGCCTCAGCATGGGTTTTGGACATTGGGGAGAAACCAGAGTATGTTGGGATCAAACCCCACAATGACAACATGCAAACTCCATACACATGGGGATTTAGGCAGGGACTTGAACCCAGCTCCCAATGCTAGAAGGCGACAGTGCTAACCACTGCACCACCATGCCCCCCAACCTCAAAACACCACATTTTTATCACATTATAGGGACATTTGATCCACCCAATGTAATGCATACATGCCCACACGCACACATTTGTGCAACTTGAGTTTGTAGTTTTTTGTATTTGAAACGCTTCCTATATGTCACTTTTACTTCTGATTCTGTGTTGATAATCCCACACCCCAGTGTTGTTAATCCCAGTTTGTCCCATCTTTAACTTCTGTAAACCACTGTGCTTCCTGCCTTATTTTCATGCGTATGGTGATTTTACATAGTGGTAGTAATTAAGTACAGTTACACTAAGGCACTATACACTTGTGAGAAGTGTATTAATGAATCTCACTGTGTTGAGTTGCAGATCGCTGGTCAACAGTGGTTCCGCGAGTCATGGAACTGAACAAGGGCACACAGCAGAACGATCTGGTGCTTGAGATGGAACCCCTTAACCCGATTACCAAGAATAGACGCAGTCATATGAGCCATAGCTGAGCTCTCAGATATGGGGGGTCGATGCAGAGAGATGGACCTGAATCTCCTGAGGGTCACCAGAAACATCCTACCAGATCACTGCCAGACATCCATCCACCTGTCCATTTACAATAATCGCTCACTTAGGAACAATGATGTCGGTGTACATGTTCATCATCGAAACACCAAATCTACTCTCCAGAATGGATTAGTGCTCCTTCTGCAGCCTGGTGTCAGCACAGAAGTGAGCAAGTAGGTGCTGCAGACAGGAAGCCTGGTCAACGTTAGGCAGTAACAAGCCGATTGTCCACAAGGACCTTCAACAAGAACCTCGTCTGTCACAAACATAACGAGATGTCTGTTTTGTAAACTCAGGGATTTTCAGAAAGGCACATCTTAAGCCAAAAGACAACCCATAAAATCTTTCCAGGTTGTTATATTCAGTTTACTATTTGGTATCTGATACAAATGTTGATAATGATCGTGCTGGTGGAGAGCTGGTGTTCAGCCAGCTTCATGTAGTGTAGTAGTCTGAAACTGAAGCTCACCTCTGAACCCGCAAAGCAGAGATGACTCATCTGGGAACTGAAGGTAGACATCTGCTCACCACAGGGCCCAGCAATAGCAGTACAGGCGAAGTCCATGGCATCCCATTGTTGTGCGACACAATCAGGAGTTCATATGTAACCTGTCAAAGAATATTCAACTGACTTAGCTCAGCCTCCGTGTCCCTGTTTTACTGTTTTATTAAATTCTTAAACTTTTTACTTCAGTTTGTGGAAATTTGAAGTTTATGATGTAAAAAAATATTGGACTGAGACAGACTTGGCTCTATTCAAATTGAAATGATTTAAAAGTATAATAAGGAAATGAATTTTTAACCTCCCGAGCTACCTAAAATGGATTCCTCTCATGTCCTGTTTTGGGTCATCTAAAATACATTGCCAGATAAAGACTGTCAATTATTATGTAAAAAAATGCATGTTTAGTGGCCTATGAAATGTAGAAAAATATAAACACATTGCTCTGCAAAGGAATATATTCAAATAACCCACAGCTGTAGGAAGCAGTGTTTTTCAAGATATTTTAAACATACATGTAGTTTTTATTTCATAATCAGATTATGGCTGAATTTGTTTTGCTACAATATTGCCTGCTGATCTAGTGATGGTATTTACTACACCAAGTAGCCTGTACTGTACACTTTGTGTTTGACAGAACATCCATTTCATCCCCTTGTGCTACAATCAAAAAAATATGTAAAGTCTTCTGGTCATTTACTCCGTTACTTGTTGTTTATGATGGAGGGGCGGTGGCTCTGAGGCTAGGGATCTGTGTCAGCTGGAAGGTTGCTGGTTCAAATCCCATGAATGCCCAGAGTGATTCTACTCTACTGGGCCCTGAAGGCCCTTAACCTGCAATTGCTTCATCCTGGGTACAACATTAATCCACATCCAGCCCTATCAGGAGGGGAGTAACCTGGGGGTCGGTGGCAGGATTGACACTCCAGCCACTGGGGGAAAAAACCTCATGCTGGTCCATTCAGACTGGTGTGGTGCTGAGGTGTCACCTGTCACATGGCTACACTCAGGTTCTCATCCCTGAGGTGGTTTGTGGTGTGGCAACGCACTGTAATCAGTACATGTTGCTCTCGTTGTTTTTTAATGCCTATTTTTCAGGTGAACTCAAAGCCCTCTTTTTACTTTTTTTGCAGTTTGTATTTTGCTTTTTGGAAAGAAAATGTTTTAGTTGCAATGATAGTATTTTAATGAAATTTCTATTGTATATTAAAAACTGTATCGTGCTGTTGTATTGTTTTTTTTCTTGTCTTCTGCTGTGTTATGCTAGTCAGAGATGCTTGATTATCATGTATATGATATTGCAATACCAATTATGTCCACCAGAGGAATGTAGTGAGCTGGGTCCTCCAAATAACAGCACAAAGAACAACAACAAAAATTGATTATTAACTTGTACTTACCATTGGAGAAGCATGACACTCTGGGTAATTGGCGTGGCATTTAACATAAAACAGCGGAGTTCCTATCCAATGCTATTTAGCACAGCTTAGTAACAGGTTATCAAAAGTGTATAATGCATTGCTTGCCTAACTAACGTTAATGGTAAAAGGGTGAATTATGTGAAGTTGCTGTGTCCAGATGCTTGTAGCATTTTGTAGCTCATCTGAAAGAATGACGACAGAAGTGTTGACACCGCAGATCAAAATACATTTAGAAAATAATTCCATGGAAGTTACACTATGTACTCAGGTTACCAGTACATCTGTCATTATTTAAAAACTGGAGTGTTGTACATTTAAGTTATGGTTGTTGCGAGAAATCGTTTTTGGCAAGCCCTCTGGTGACCACATCACATCACTGCAGGTAAAAACGGACACTAAGACACACAGAAGACCAACTAAATCACAAACGCTGTCGAAAGATGGGCTCCCGTCACCTGTCCCCTAACCCACATATCCTACACTTTTAGGGGCTTTTAAAGATGGAACACAATTGCTTGCAAACACTCCCCCTGCTGTGGCTTGGTATGTTTGTCACCTGCAGCCTAACCTCTCACTTCACCCGCCATCTCCCCACGGACTCCTGCAGCTGAAGGACACTGGGAATCTCTCGCCACCTTGTAGGGGAGGCTAATCCTCTTTGCCCAATTTAAACTAGGCCACTAATCCTAGAGGTTTATCTGGCAAGCGAGCGCCCAGTCCTGCTGACATGGTCGCCTGCCCCCCCCCCCCCCCCTCCGGCACTAAGTAGGACAGCGCCTGTCCGTGGCTCTGTTGCCGTCAGCAAGTCTTTGACTGCGGGGGCTTCCGCAGGAAATGGCAGCCGTCTCACGATGGGTGCCTGCGACCAGGAACGGCACGTGTGGGCAGGACGTGAGCGGGACGTGGGCGGGGTGTGTGTGCGTGTGTGTGTGTGTGTGTGTGCACGGGCTGCTTGGCCCTTGTGCTGCATTCTGCTGTTTTGTAAACAGGCCTGCAGCTTGGAACGGAGCGAGGGGGAGGCTAAGAAAACGAAAGATGAGTTGATAAGGACCTTCTCATACCTGTTTCCACACTGTCTGAAACAGCAAGCGTGAAAAAGGTCTTAAGGCAGCATGGTAATGGAGTGTTGAAGCTGTTTCAGATTGAGACAGCTGAACTTCAGAATTGTCCTTTTTACCCACATTTTCTCCCAGAAAACAAAAATATACTATAGAATACCTGCAAAACAATGCACTGCTATTTTGTTTGAGCGTTGTATGCAAGATTTTTTTACTTTTTGCCTTATTGTGTGATTATGTTTTGGTGGACGAGTAAAATGTAAGAATGGAAACTGAGAAGAAAAATGGAGCTCTTAGGCTGAACCAACTGTGGCTGGACCAATGCTCAGCTCGTGTAAAGTCGGTAAGGTTCGCAAGAACAGGAAGGATTGTGGGACGTTCTCAGAGAGAATGATCCAGCTAGCAGGAGCGCTGAAACTTTCCACACTCGGTCCAAGCGGAACAGAGATGTCCCAGCTCCTGCTTAACACAACAGGCCATGGGCTGGTTAAAATGAGCAAAAACAGGTCAGACAAAGGAAATAATTAGTCCAGTTGAAATCAAAACGGCCACAATGGTGAACCTCGGGTCGGAGCCGTTTGTAGCCCTTTGTGAAGTCCAGCCTAAATGCTTCATTTCAGGTGCTATATAATCTCCCCCCCCGTACGTCAGACAAACACATCTGCTAAATAAATACCTTTGCAATGCAGATGTGAATTGTGTTGCATTGCATTGTTCCAAAATTCATATTTTAGAGCCATTTCCTGCATGTGAACTACCTTATGACATTTACTCACCATTACAGTCTAATCCGACATTCCCAGAAATATCTACGTTTATTTCTTTTTAAATACAAGCAAAGTGGTCTTTCTTCATTGAGAGAATTCTAGTTGCTTAACCGAGGTCATGAGCAGCAATGCTGCCTTTGTTCTATTTTAGCATTTACTGCACAGACAGCAGCACAAACAAACTCACAGTTGTGAATAGATATAGGAAGGTGTAATTTGCTTTTCCTTCTCTAATCTCCTGTCCTCAACTCTCCAGCTCTCTAGTCCCCCCCTCCCCCAATACTCTCAAACCGCCAAATCAAACGTGTGCCGCTGTTTGAAGCACAGCGCTCTGAACTTTCGCACCGACCGTAGAAATATGGCACTTGGGCGGGAGGTTTGCCTTTCTGTCATCACAGGGACTTCCAGATGAAGGTTGCTATAATGCAGCCAGACCACAAAGCTCTATGCTGACTTCCTGGTGTTTAACAGAAGACCATCTAAGGTCCAGTGGGATGGAGATAAGGTCTGAGGACATTCCGCAACTGGGCCATCCTTTATGGTGTGCTGTTCAGAAACCATTCTCAGGACCAACCTCTGTTAAGTCAGAGCTGATGGATTCCATTTCTCCCAAACAAGTGTCTGTTATGACAGAGTCAGCCCCATCACCCACACTATTCAGGATTGGGCAGCTTTAACAAATCATCTTATTCACACACGAATAAGAGAGATTGATGTTTAAGGTGTCAGGACAGCGAGAAGAGCACAAGTTAGTTGACATTAACCACGGGCCGCTGGATTTTCTCAGGGACATTTGCCAGGTTCTCTTCTCAGTATACCACTCATTTGGCAGCTGTGAGAATTTGCGGCCATTATTTTGCAGAATTGCTTTTTTGCGAGGGGCCACTTTTGCCCATTTTCAAAATTCTGTTTTCTCTCTTTTTTCCCTGACTGTCATTCCACTTAGAGGGGAATCTGTGGCACAAACCAAGGTGGAAGGAGGAGGTTCAAAGTCACAGAATAGCGGTCCAGTCTGCACGGTGTCCCCAGACAGAGCCAGGCACTAAAAATGGGAATTAAACAAGAGGGGTAATAAGACAATTAGATAGCAGGGTTTTAAATGGAACAGCCAGTGGCCAGTTGCTGAATGCACAAGTATATAAATAGACGCACCTTTAGGAATTAGTTTGCATAAAATTTAAGGGCAGGAATTGGCACAAAGGACAATGAACAAACAAAAATGTAATAATATTGATACAGTTAAGTGACGACATCGGGGTTACCTAGGGATGTGTCCTGTGAGTTTCCCAATAACATGGCTACAGTGCCCCCCCCCCAGAGCTGCTTTGTTTGGTACATCCTGTGCTGGGGGGGGGGCTTGCTTGCTTGGCCTTGCCAAGTTCACCATGTGCACCGCTAATGCTAAAGCTTCTCATCTCCGCTTTATCCATCCCACCTTTAAATGTTGCCTTGGATTTGCACCGCAAAGCGCTTTCTCCCAAATCCCTGTCCGCCGGGAATTTCATCTCATTACGTAATTGCCTTGTTTGCTTAGCTCACTCTTCCATCCGTAGCGACAAACAACTTCAGCACTTCGCATGGCTGGATATTGTATTCAAGGCAAAGGCTAAATACTTTGATAGGAGTTCAACAGCAGGACCTCCTCCTGCATCTTGAACCCAGGGAAACCGCCCAAGATGGCAGGGAGAGTGCGCTTAGCAAAGACAAGGAATCGTTTGTAGCAGAATGACTCCAGTCAGTCGCCGTCCTCCCTTTCAGGATGCATTTTGGGAAATGAAACGTCTCGAAAACAGGCTAATACTCTAATCCAAATCTGCGGCAGGCCAGGGGCTCTGGAGGCGAGAATGGAAGGGATGGAATACAGGGGCCGAAACAGGCCGGACTATCGGGGCATAGTGACAGGCAGTGGTCTGCCATGAGGTTTAAAAAGGGAGGAAAGGTGAGAGGAGGATTCGTGGGCGAGTGACAGAAGCCAGACGAAAGGGAAGTGTAGAAGTTTTCTGTTTTATTTACTTCAAGTCAAACAATAATAACATAAGAGAGGAAACAAATAAATAAAACATCTACATCAAAATAAAGAAATTTCAGTCCTGAGATCGACACAAAAGCAAGGGCTGGGTTCTGAAAGTCCAGTAAGATTATTCACTATGGTACCTGGGAG
>JABFEB020000040.1:31010390-31023833 GCA_019775895.2 Stomatorhinus ivindoensis
TAATTTTGCAGAAAAATCCCCCCCCCCCAATCCAGCCTGCTCCTTCTGCCATGGAGGAGGAGGGAACTGGGGCCACAGGTCCTACTGGCCGTATTGTTCGGTACAGACGTGCTGTGAAAGTGCAGCCCTACAGGAGCACCTGCAGACGGATAGCAGTACACGCCTCACCAAAATTCTCTCTTAACTACTACACAGTTGATTCTAAGCCATCTATAGCAATGTGCATTTCATTTATCTAAAACACACATTTTACAGTACGCTGGACTGGAAGCATAACCAATCACATGGTTAGAGACAATCAGTCATAGAAACAGCTTTTAAAACATGACCACCCAGTCTGGACTATCTGGATATTGTATAAATGATGCACCAAACATGGAATTATTACATCTTAAAACCACTGCATGAAAACTAAAGTACCAAGGCTTTATAAGAAACACTGCAGATAGTCTCTGATTTTGCGATCTCTAGCCCCCATTTTTAAAATGAATGATGTCACCCCCCCATACGGACGGGTGTCCTAGTGCCAGGACCCGCTGAGTCCTGGGGATGTGAACCACACTGTGACTCATACCAAACCCTCAGTCGCCCTGGGCTGCACTAAGGGCACATATGCTAAGGTTCAGCACAGAACCACCCCCTTGAGAATGCATCCTGGGGGGGGTGGCTGCTTAAAGGAGCCTGAATGTGCTCATGGGAATGACGGGCATCAGGGGAAGGCCCTGCGGTCTGCAACCTTTTCATGTTGACGTTCCTGGGACAACGCGGGAAATGTACTAAAGACAACACTAGGTGAGAGACACAGGCAAAACACGCCCCCCTCTCCCAGCATGCCCCCCGGTGGACGTCTCCTGCCATGGAGAGCCAGTCAGCCGAGAGAGTGAGAAGAGAAGCCACTGGCTGCATCGAGGGTTTTTACCAGGACCAGCGAGATGAAACTCCTAAATCACTCCAATAACACTTCACAGAACTTTATACTGAAGAGACCCACAGCGGCAAAGGCCGAACACTGTTCAGAAACACTTTTGTTACTTATAAACTTTAATGGTATTACTGAACTTAGACCACAGAAAGGCAATAAACAAAATGTTTTTTCAATGTAATTAGTTATATAAATGAAATTTAAACCTCGTTATTGAACTTTTCTGTATTGTACCTCAAAGAGGCAAGAGCTGAAAATTATTTTAAAAAGAAACAGAAGATAAACAAAAAGACTTCAATCTTGTGCTTTTGAAGAACAGCTTTCTGGCAGAGAAAAAAAACTGTAGGAGCTGCACAAAACAATATTTCCACTACAGGCGGATTACACGTTTGGTGACAGCATCAGTAGCTTCACACAGAGTCTCTGCAACGCAAAGGCTTCTAACAAGAGCTTTTGTTTCATTCTGCTTTTTCTGTTGTAATTTTGTGAGTAAAACTTGAAGTTTGTTTCCTTTAATAAATAAAGGTTTTTTATTCTCCTTTTAGTAGAGCGATGGGAAAGTTCTTGTAGCATTTCCTTACAGCATCCAAAATCATTAACAGGCATTCCAACTTTGGGGGGGGCCGTTCCCCGTTATGTCGACCCCCTGCTGTCCAGGAGGCCGACCCCATGTGACCCCATGACACCCGAGGCTGAGAAACTTCTTCAAAACTGATCTTGTCACTATTGCCGTTATGCTAATCCTATGGCCAACCAATCACCTATCTGACTGGGCCCTCCATGCCATATGAGATGTTTTTTTAGGCAAAACTAGTAGAGGAAAATAAGAAAAAGGAAACTTAATTTCCTCTACATGACTTTCATAAATGTACATATAGATGAACAGAATTTATTGTTTTTAAAATGCACGGCTATCATATGGAGTGTGAATATTCGGCTTTTTGAGTTTGATATTGGAGGGCACACAACTTGAAAATTTAAATACAAATGTCTATATATTGGGGGGTGAATGAAGCCAAATTAAACTATGGGGGGGTGGTACATGTCCCCCTGAACCCCCTAGTTCCTACGCCCCTGGGTATAACTGTAAAAAAATTAATCAACTTTCCATTTAAAAATTGTGAAGATGGATTTCTTGATGGGCCTTAGACCCCCGTTGAGTTGTGGTTAAACAGCATGACTCTTGGTTTTAGTTCCAGGTTGCTGTCGGGTGGCCCTTTTCTGTCTGGGCTCAGGGGCTCCGTCGCTGGGACTGGAAACTGCAGCTCCAGCCCTGCTCCGCTCTGAGGGCAGCAGAGCGCCTTCTGCTAACTGCTCTGCCGGAAATGTTTTTTTTTCTTCATTCTCATAAAAACCCAGTAATGAATCAGTCAGAAAATCCAGGGCTGTGAGCACGTGATCTGTAAATCCATGACCATTAACCTCCGAGCAAACGATCCTGGTCAGAGGGGGTAGAAACCAGAATAACAGAAAAACCCACGGTCCCACTCCAGCGCTAAGCAGGTCTGATCGAATCAAACTGCGACCTCAAACTGAATCCCTTTCATCAGCAGCAGTGAGGGCTGGGCCCCGATCTGGAAAATGGTGTAATATTTTTAAAAGGGTTATAATATCGTTATGTATTATTGAAGCGAGCTTCGATTCATGTTTAGCAGGCTGTGCTCAGTGTAATAAAAGCAGTATTAGTGTCCTTGTCAGAGAAGGAAGTGGTGGGGGGTGGAGGGTTCAAGGAGATGACGAGGACACTGCCAGTCTATGAAACTGCTCACACCCCCCCCCAGTTAAACCTACCCTGCACCCCAGAGCCCGGCCAGAATCATGCTTTTCTTATTACTGGAAAGCAAACGATTCTTTCCATATCGGGGGGGGCTGAGCAACCTCAACCTTGAAGGTCCGTTTGCCCAGTTGGTCAGGAGATCCTCCATCCAGCTCGTGTGAGTCTCTGTCTAGAGCAGCAGCAGCAGACAGACGCGGGGGGGGGGGGCTGGAAATGTCACGCATACGGGAGGATTTAATTAAAAATGACAGGGTCTGGGCACTGCTGCGGCCCTTTGTAGACGCAGGGAATCCGGTCTTGCTGAAAGCAGCACTGTGATTTATTATTTAACTAATGCCTCCATTTCTTTTCATTCTCATCCAGTGGAAAACTAAAGTCATTAAAAATACCTGAAGTCTGCCCCAGTGATGTTCCGCACACAAGTGTGTGTGTGTGTGTAGCTCTGTTTGTCCACTTCACACACGTGCACACAAAACCCCCAACCCCTCACCATCTCAGGGGTTTAAATGGACAGCCATGCCATGTAACACCTCGCTCCTCCAGGCTGCCTCACACGAACCCCTCCCATATTTGTTCGGAGAACGGAGACCGACTACGGCAGCCACCTCTCGCACTGCCAAAGTGGTGGCCGGGTACCACGGCCCTGCTGCGTTGCCTGCCGGCCCACCGTCCGCGTGCCCCACTAGGCTTGCGTCCCAGACTCGCCCCAAAGCAGGCAAAGAAAGTGAAATGTCAAGCCATTATACTCCAACACAATCGTTATTAACCTCCAAGCTAGCGCCGCGCCGGCCCTTTAAATCAAAGGTTTAACAGGTGTGTGTGGCAGCAGAGGGGCGGGGCCTCCTTTGCGGGGTGCTGCTTTACTCTATTGATTCCAGCCCTGGGCCCTGGGAGAGGAAGTGGTCTAATCCTGTGGAAATCAGCGGGAGGGAATCGATTAAGAGAACGGCGGGCGGCCTGTCCGCCTGGCCGATCCTGCGGGGGCAGCGCTGAGACCTCATTAGCGAACCCACTTGCACCCCTCTCCTCTCCTCCCCGAGATTTTCCGCTTCAACTCGACCTCCCTAACCTCCCCCGCAGCTCAGCCCCTTCCCTTTCAAGCTCTCTCACTCCAACACTTTAAAAGCACCGACAGTAGTCTGGACTACACCCCCCCCCCCCCCACTGGCACTTCACTGACCTTCTCTCTATAGAGAGAAGTGGGTGGGGGTGGGGTATCACAGGCCCAGTTTCACGTTTCCGATGATGATGAGGTGGGCTGATGACTTTCAGTGAGTTTCTCAGTATTTTTCTCTCACCACAACCTCTCCTGATTGGCTAGCAGGAGTCAGGTCACTCATCACGTTAACAAAAGGCCCTCAGATTCTGGATGTTTTTCGGGACAGACAATTGCCCGAGGGGCGTCAGCATTAGCACGAATGTAACGCTTCCAGGAAACGCAGAAAACGCGCGGCGTTCGATAATCCATCGTCAGCCGACTCGGCCGCTCTCCACCTGTCGTCACTGCTGCCCGCACGTCTGACGGTAACAGGGGACCCTGCTCCAGCACCATAAAAAAATAAAACACCTTTGGTCTTAAGTGAAAGCTGCGAGTTTTGTTTTAACAACAGGGGTGGGACACCTCTATCGCGACCTCATAAAAGAGATACGGTGGCTAGAACATTCTCAAGCAGGGGACACTTGTTAATGCTCAAGGGAGGACAGCATGCTGCGAACCTAAATCTATGACCTTAAACGCTCAGCTTAAACACAGCACTCAGGCAGCTGATATCGTAAATACTGAGATACCCCTGCCGTAAATGGGACGCCATTCCTCTCAGTTCCCCATGCTCCAGTCAGTTGAACAAAACAATGGCTTCCAGTTGAGTGCAGCAACACACACTGTTCAAGAGATATGGCTAAGCGTGTTGATGTGCAAAGTTTATTTCTTAAGCAGCTGTTAAAAAGCAGTGTTTCTCAACCTAGTCCCCAGGGATCCCCAGACAGTCCACATTTTTGCTCCCTCCCAGTTCTGTAGGTCTCCGAAAACCACTCCTAGAGCTTCTATAACAATGGCCCAACCAAAGCACTGTTTTAGTCTCTTTCTTTGTCACCAAAGCCCCCTCCACAGTTTTCTGTGCGACCTGAGTGTCACCCACTAAAGATCAACAACCAGGACCCAGGCGTCAACCAGCACAGACTCGCCTCTAGGTGGCGCAGTGGGCATGGAACCCAGGATACTCACATTTCCGGTTGGTGGAGTGTGGCGCTTCCAGGGCCTTGGCGGCACACACCAAGTGCTGAGCTGGGGGGTTCTGCCTCCTCTGCAGACAGGCCAACATGACGGGCCGGGGGGGGGCTGGCCTAGGGGCTTCTACAGCTGGTGGCAGCTACGTCCAACCTGACATGAGACGAAGGCACACGGTAAGAAAGACTTCAAGCCCTGTGTTTCTTACACTGTTAGAAAAAAGGGTAAAAAATTGTACCTCTGCTTGTCGCTGGGACTGTACCCTCAAGTGTCTGCCAACTGTACCCTTAGCTGTAGGTAATTGTGCCTTGTACGGTACAGAAATGGACTCTGAGGAACATTTCTGTACCATTGATGGTGCATTAAAGCTGTTTGTACCTTTGGGATGTTCCTCAGAGTCCATTTCTGTACCTTAGAAGGTACAATTACAGCCACAGTGACAAGCAAAGGTACAAATTTATACTCATTTTTCTGAGAATGTAGTGGACCTACTGTAAAGTGGTGTCCTTCCTACGCACCTTCTGGCACGACCTTGCGATCATGTGTCTACATGCATTGTGTGTGAGTGTGGAGTGTTTTTTGCATGTCAGTATTTCTTCAACATCTCTTACATATTCCAGAAAACAAGGTGAAATATCCACACTTACGGACAATGAGAAGCTTCATACATCAAAGGCTTCCTAATTAAACCAGCTACCTCCTGTGAAATTTCATTTGGGCTGGCAAGATTGTGTACGTGTCCAGGTTTCCGTTGTGACCTTCACCTTGGCTTTAGGAACACCCTACTTACGCAAGGACTTTTGCATGTTTATATGGGGGGGGCAAAGGCAGTGAAGGCAGGGCCTATGAAACTCACAGTAAGGAACAACAGTAACACTTTTTGATAAGTACCATAAATGCCATCTGCTCACACTGCCACAAAGAACTTATACAGACCCACCAAAATATACATACTTGTATGTGTCATGCAATTCTCACAAATTGTCACATTCTTCGTAGTGTTACTGGGTATTGTCACTTTATTTATACTGTCTAAATACTGTAAATGTGGCTTTTTGACTGTCTGAATTGCATATTTCACACATACACATGTACATACAATATATAGTGCCTGGATACCAATTAAGACACCGATAGTCACTGGGCTCCTGTTCTTAGGACAGTAGAATACAAACGGCATAGTGGGACGCGCAAATCATAACCCCCCCAGCAGGCATGAAAGGGCGTCCCGTTCGCATCTGCGCCCCTGTATGCCCCCACCCCCCGTTCACAGCGTGTCTCCGTCGGCGCTCATCAAATATCAAACAATATAATTTCCACCCATGCCAGTCTGTACCCATTTAGACAAAGACCCGCCGTTAAATATCTCCTCTTTCTTGACAGCCCCGCTGTCTCCAGTCATCGTGTACAGAGGATTATTGAGAAACGACGCCCCCCCCCCGACACACACACCCCCCCCGAGGCTTGTCCCGTGTTATTTATTTTCTGCATGAGCCACTATATGCAAATAAAAGCGGCTCACCGCCACCTGCCATCAATCTATTATTTTGCTTTAAAGATTAGCATTTTAATATGAAAGAAAGCTATTAGAATAATTATGAGTTAACGGACCGCCGCCCCACAAGCCAACCGTAATTCTGTCTGTTTGTGGGCTCTTTTCATTGAAAATCAAGCATTTATTAAATGCATCTCATAAAATTACCCCCCCCCCCCATCAGTGGGCACATCTCTCAGGCGTAAAGAGGGGAAGAACAAATACACAGGCGGACGTATGTAATTGCAGTGTAGTGTGGGCATGCGGGTATCAGCGCTAGGTTTACGGACAGGTTAAAAGTCCCAGAGGGTGGACCGCTATTGTCGGATACAGTCAGCAAGCACAATTTAATAAATCAGAAGTGTAAATAACATTAAAATGTGCAAAAATAAGATTTGCAAGTAAATGATAGCAGCGGTCCGGAACTAATCTTGTTTTTCTTTATTTTAACACGAAATTCGAAACTCATAGCTATATACGCCTATACTCTATAATTTCACGCCGATTGCCCGGTACTCCGAAATCAATTTTACAAAAACACAAGACCAAAAGAATAAATAAGACAGTTTAGAATAAAATTATATTTTCGATTAATTACGGACGCTTGTTCATTAGGCTACTAGGTAATAGTAAATTGAGTAAACGCAGAAGAACGGTTCCCATAGCACAAACTACTGCATGCTTTCAATCACTTTCCATATACGTCTACTATCTTTGTAAACGAAATTGAAGACGAACAATTAATGATCGTGATCAATAAAAATACACGGGTCCACTGAAATGCACTTTGCACAGTTATTATAATGGAGGGCTCACGGCGGGCCACGTATCTATTCAATAAACAAAATGAACATGCGGGTATAAATCTGTCTCAAGCCTCTTAATTTCTGCGCAATTTGTTATACGGTTTTCGCTAACAATAGCCTATAAGCGATCATCGTAGCGTAACGGAAACAGCGGGAACATATGTCGGTGTTTCGTTTTGCCAGTCTGTGAAATCGCTTATTTTCCTAACTCGGATTTTTATCACATAAATTATAACTGTGCGCCTATATCCCATGTAATTATAATGGAAATATTATTTGTCCAATACCAGTTAATAAGCAGGTTCCTCGAACAATTCATCATAGCGATGATTTAAATTTAAAAATGAAATATCATATATATATATATATATAAAATTGAGAGGATAAAATAAACCATTTTTTCAAAATCTGAGCGGTTATAGGCCTACTTTGACTAATATTTGTTCAATCTAGTAAAGTACGTCAGAGTAAAGGTGCTCGAATCAACGCGTAATATTTTATATGTGATAAATACCAACCTCAAAGTCCAGCGCAGATTCCGCCTAAATATCAAATTATATTGTAGTAATAAAATTACCGCTCCAAACTTTGGATGATCACTTCAAATTGTTAGTGATTGTTACTTATATTGAATTACTTATATTGATTTTCACATAGGACTAATGAGGGAGACGATGGTCCCTCAAACACAGATAGGAATTTCAACGAATTTTATAAAATGTATAAAGCCGTAGCTTAAAGGACACTAATCGCGAATTCAACAGAAAAGTGTACAAAATTACGAAATCGTTGCTGTAAAACAAAAAAAAGTACAACAAAAAAACCTATTCAGCTAACTTTCCTAAAGGAACCTACACGAAACATAAAAGGAAATGAATAGAACAAACAACAATAATTGGGGGTGGGGGTGATTAAAACTGAATGCAGGCCTTGCTGAAATAATCAATTCAAAGCAGCCCTTCTATCTTAGCGAGCCACCCACAACATCACACCTATATACATTTCACAAGGCAGCTTGATTAAAGTTTTGAAATGATAGTTTTTGGTGGCATCAGCATGATTTTTGCTGCATTTCCCAAGATCGGAGGATCAGAATATATTTCATTTCAGCCAGGTGCCCCCGGAGAAGCAACGGGCACCTCTGTACCCCCCCCACCACCACCACCACCCCGACGCATGCAGACGAGCTCTTCAAATCACACAGGCACTTTCATCTAATTATTGACTATTCACAAGCTAAAAGCCTCTCTGTCTCCATTTTGTGAGGATACTAATTTCACCACGAGCCTTCCGTTATGGAGCGTTTATGGAGCTAGGAGCGGGAGGTGGTACTGGTGCGTGCGTGAGTGTGGGGGGTGGGATGGGGGGGCTAGGGAGAGAAGAGAGGGGGTGGGATTTGGCTGCCAAACTGAAAGAATAGAGACCAAAAATCTGTCCTCATGGGGAATGCCTCCACACTATCCCGACTGAAAAATGAAAGACAATTGTGTAACTACCTTCCATTATTCTCCATTCTGTGCTCAGCAAATGGATCCTGAAAGGCATTTTCCTTCTCTGAAAGAAACCACTTTTTTTAACTCCATTCCAAAAACCAATTTTCTCCTATTACCGGCTTTAACAGAGAAAAGGAAAGAGGAAGCCTTGACTTGTTTGTCACGTTTCCCAGTCCTGGTCCCACAGGCTTGTGCTCTCTGCGCCAGATGTCTTCCAGTGGAAGTATTCAAACCCAGATCTTCATGTCACAAAGAGAACTCCAGTTAGAGTAACAGCCTGGGCACCCAACAAATATGGCTTATGTAAGCATGTAATGCTATGGATGTACAGCTAAATGTTGACAGTTCCAGTACTCTAGCGCAGGGGTGTCCAACTCCAGTCCTGGGGGGCGGAGCCCTACTCGTTTTTGGGTTTCCCCGCATTTAACACACCTGATTCAACTCCTTGTGCTAATTACCACACGGCGCTGGTGCTGACTGATTTCTGGTGGAAAAGGGAAAGAATTAAGCTACACAGGGCTCTGGCCCCCCAGGACTGGAGTTTGACACCCCTGTCCAAGAGTGAACTAGTTAACCTCTATCATAAGGAAAAGTATACACCCATATAAAGGGGTCATCAAGGACACCAGCACAGAGAAACCTAGAGAAATATGGTCAAGTCATCCAGCGGATCCCTGGATGCTGTTCCTACACTCCAAGGCCCAGGCAACCAACCCCCTTGGTGCGGAAGGCGAATCCGGGGTCTCAAAACGCTGCACGGAAGGCTTGAGAGAAGTTGTTGGGTTTTTCTTACATTAAAAATCACATCCCTTGACTGTAGTTGTCTGTGCCGGTTTTGGGAAGGGAACACTTTGATGGCAAAGGAAGAATCTGGTGAAGCTTGTAGGATAAGCGAAATGCAAGATGTAGGGTTAGCAGGTGGGTAAATGGTCATTTTACGGGATGGGAGACTATGAGCGACAGTTAGCGCCACGCCATTCAGCGGGGCATGGCCATCTCGCTCATGGGGCCCAGGGAGTAAGTGCGGGCAAGGAGACTCCAACACCCCCTCCCCTGAATAGCATCCCGACTTGCCGTGAGCCCACCCCCCAACACACACAATTCAGTGCTTTTAACAAACCACGGGAGCACTCCCTAATAAGTCTAAACAAGTTAATCCAATCTCCACACTCCACTCCTCCTCTCTGCGTTTCTTTAATGAGACGCTGCCTCAGCATCCTAATCCCCCCCCCCTCCCCCAGCCCTCCAATGAGACCTGAATGGAAAGATTCTGAAAGGCCCTATTAGGAGCTGCCTGGCAACATGCCCCCCTCCCCACCCTCACATACCTTATTACCCCCTCTATACACATCTTCTGAAAACAGATAGTTTGTCTGGGTAAACTGTCCGGCGGTGAAGGCAGCGCACAATGGCAAAGAGCCCGAAAACAGACATTCCTCTCGTTCCTGTGCCCACTACACCCCCCCCCCCCCCACAAAGATGCATACAGACACACCAACCAAGACCACCATAAACTGCATCCTAAAGGGCTACATGGTATACAGTACATGCTGAAATAAAACTAACCCCCGCAAAGAAGCTTCCACCAAGAGCACGACTGACCCCTGTCAACAGGCCTCAACTGGGGGCACGACTGACCCCTACGAGGAGCCCCCTCTTCATGCGAGGACCTCCCCTTCACCCACCTTCCCCAATTAACTAATGAAATCTGAGACCGTGGAAGGCAAACAAGTAACATCGATGACACTATCCCTTAGGTGAAGAACATGAGTAAGAACCTGCAGAATCACATTCGCTTGCACTCATGATACAAGTTTTTTGTTACAGCTTTTCATTTTTAAATAATTTCTCCCTCCCTAATGTCCGGAGTCCGAGTCAGGCTACCAGATAAGGTAACATAAGTCTGAGACTGGCTACTTGCATGACTTAGATAATGACCATCGCCAAGGCTAGCTCAGTCTAGCACCACCATCCCTGTGGTGACGGTAACGGTAAACCTGTGGCAGTCTCCAGCTAATCAAAACACTCCCAGTCCACTGTACTGGAACCAGGAAAGATAACAGCTGGGCTGTTGATCCAGGAGGTGACCCAGCACCTATGTTTGGCTTTGTGTCAGGGTAATTCCATCTGATTCAACCACCCAAGTTGTCAGACAGGTTCCATGCATGATGACTGCAAAGAGCAAACACATTTAATTATCCAGTTAATAGTTTCCTGTACGCTTTAAAAAACACCAAGACACAATGCCTGGAGACAATGACCTGGCTAAACAGTTGTCCATAGCTTGAAATGGTAATAAGTATCATCTTTCTGTCTACCGACCATATGACCTAACAAAAGTTGCCAGTGGGGTCAGTGTTGCTCATATGACGGCTGAGCTTGCCACAGCTTCAGATCGAAGCCAGAGATGAAACAGATCGAATCCCACAGCTCTCTGGCTTTCAATCCCCCCGGGATTCTTGGTCTATAACTGTTGCCACATTCCCTCCTTCCACAACATTCCAGCACATGGCCCAAACAAATTGGCCTAGGGTGAGAAATTTCACCTTCAGAAGACCAGTAACCCGCAGGTTTTTCTATTCTCTGCCCGCCACTAACACAAGTGGCGCAGTCATCACCAGAGTGCTAAGACTTGACACATTTGGCTCGTTTAATACTGATTAATCCAGAACTTACACACAGAAGAGCAGCTACACTTCTGCTAGCAAATAAATGGTCTGTGTAGACCCAGTACCCTGCTCAGAGGACTAAGGGGAAGAAGCGTGCATGGATTCCTGGGCCTGTGAGGACCTCGCAGCACCAAGCAGAATCAGGCCCTCAAGGCAGCTGATCAGCAGAGGCAGGGACTCTCCGTAGATCAGCCTGCAGGACGACGGGGGGGGGGACACAGACCAACAATGGTCCATTCTTCCCCATCAAAGCCATAGAATGGTCTGAATAGTCAGCCCCCCACAGCCAAACTGAACCCAACAACCTGCATTTTTCTCCCTATTGTTCTGTTCACTGTTGCCATTTTTCCACTCTCCGTGGCATGGCCTTACTCGCAAACACAACCCGCTGCAGAATTAGAGCAAAACTTCAGATAACAAGGCGATCTCTGGCCTGTATCAGCTACAGCTCAACTGACATGTCTGGATGAGAACTGGAGGCTCTCTGAACTGTTCTGCTAAACCAAAAGATCAGCTCAAATTTCAGAGTTTCACCATGTAATCAATAGACCATAAAAACAATACTTTTTCCCCCCTTGCAATTCAGAACTCAGTCTGTCACTCTCGTCTTTATAATTGGCCAAGTGTCAAACTCATGAAACCATGCAATAATTCACCAGTAATTAATTACAATTTCCAGAAGATAAAAACACAATTATTTTGAACAATTAGACTTTGAATGAGTAATAGCTTAAAATTGCCTTTTTTCATTATTTTGAAGACCAACCTTGATTGAAGTGTTAATAGTGCTGGGAAGAGATGTTGTGGTTAGGGGTCGGAGGCATGTATTAGGGGTCGGGGTAACTTACAAGGCTTCTGCATACCTTCTGCACCCATTATGAGTAATCTACTCCTGGGGCATCTCTGAAGTTAAGCATTGTGCTAATGCCACATCCACATCCCCCCCACCTCCACCATGTGGAGCAAAGTCATCAGTAGTCTCTTGGTGATGCTACTTTGCTTACCATTTGAGTCCAAGACCAACAAGTTGGTGACATCAATAAGTTGGCTCAACCTTCAGAAGAGCAGAGGATCTTTTGAGTAAATGGCCAATACAAACTAAATCAGTTGATCTGTCAGATTATAATTGCTTGTGCTGTTTGTTTTTTATCTGGGCTGAATCTCAATATGCGTGCTCTGTTCTCATGTACCCGTTTTAAAAATTATGACTGGGATAATCACCTGGATATGCAGCATAGTGGAACAGCAAATACACTAGTACAAATCTCAATCCACAACTGGTGGGTTCTCTGTCCTCGTGATCATGCGAGATCGTTCTTGGAAGGTAAGTTTGCAAGACCACCAGAATGGCCTTTGCGTTCTTGGTATTGAGATTCACCTCTGGATGCCAATAGTCCAAAAGTAGGGCGAGCAGAAGGGTAACCCACCCAAACTGAATCAGTATGTGGAGTAACAGCGGGGGGCATTCATCACATAGTAGACATTACGGACAGGTAGCCGTCTATGGGATTAGGCACGGACAGAAGAAAAGTGCGGACATGTGGCCCACACCTCCTACCAGTCTAATTTGACACTTTGATGCAGAACCAAATGGGGCCGTCAGTTAAGACTCAAACGTTCCACAGGACTGTGCTTCTCTATATTTATCTCTATATTAATGTTCCTTCCTTTGATAAAAGCCCATAATGATTCCGATTAAGACCTTTAACATCAATTAAGGGACATAATTCTACTTGATTCCACTCCAAAGGCCACTATATAATTTGATCTCCTTAAGGATCTAGGGAAGGCCTTGCGTAGTCGATTTGGTTGTATAATAGTACCTTGTGAGAGACACTCCAAGCCTCCCACGCTCACGCACACACACACGTCTCAGAAAGCCCAGCCCCCCCTCACCATCCCTGCTCTCATTAAGCACGCTCTAATCGGCCTCTGACGGACAAGGTCCCGCTTCATGCACTTCTGCCTGCACGTATTCCCCAGTGGTATCGCTCAGGAAGATTTCCTCATTCCCC
>JABFEB020000040.1:31053617-31068764 GCA_019775895.2 Stomatorhinus ivindoensis
ACTCACTGGGGGCTTTGGGTGGGGATGCTGTAAAGCGCTTTGAGATGATGTGAAGTCATGAAAATGCGCTATACAAATTAAATTTGTTGTTGTTGATGTGAGGCCTGCATGGAGCTGCTCAGCCATGGAAGCACATTCAATGAAACTCCTGGCGCAGTTTTGGTGCTGGGGTTAATGCCAGAGGAAGTCTGCAGCTCTGCAGTTCAGCCAGCAGTGTGTTGCTGACATTTATGCACTACGCACCCCGGTACTCGGCGAACCCACTATTGCATTATATGGTCTGCACTTCAAAGCTGAGTTTCTGTTGTTCCTAAACGCCGCCACACTTCGCAATAATACCACTTATAGCTGACTGTAGAATATCTAGCAGGCAAGAAATTTCACAAATTAACTTATTGCAAAGGTGGCATCTTGGGACAGTAACATGATTGAATTCACAGAGCTCTTCAGAATGACCCATTCTTTCGAAAATGTTTGTAAACCTGACTCCACGCATAGGTACTTGATTCTATACATATGTGCCAATGGGACTGAATGAAACACCCGAATTCAAGTATTAAGAATTGTGTCCCAATACCTTTGTCTATATAGTGTATCATTAAGGTCAAAGTGAACATAAAGACAAAAATTCTTTGAACATACTAATTGAAAATTGTTTTTAGAAATACTTTGAATTTTCTTTAAATCTTAAGTATATTTAAAACAATTTCATACAAAATTTTGCATTTTCTAAAATGAAACTAAATTGGAATACAATGGGGAATTACCAGAAATTGCAATTTTGCCATCACCTTTTGCCAGTGCTGGTAAAATACAAGTGAAGAAACTAAAGGCTCAAACACACACACACACTTGATTTGTTGATAGCTTTATTTACATTTTATACCTCACACCAAAGTGTATGTAATTACATCCGTGAACAGCAAGATAAATGCGAAGCACAAGATGTGGGTGATACAAAAAATACAATTTTAAAAAGGCCAATTATTCCCAAGTTCCAAACATGCATTTAACCATTGTTTCCTGTCAGTGCTACAAAGCGACACCAGTGAAACCATGTAAAACTACTTCTAGGAGTGGTTATGCAACTTTCAGCACTATATTATGGTTCATAGTAAACCACTCTGACTGCCACCACTAACAGAAATCCACTGATCACTGAATGAGGCACTTAAGAGCAAAGCTGAAGCTTTAAAAACAACCCCATTTTACTTATATCCCCATGTAGAGCCTCCAAATCTGCTCTGTACTTTGGCTAAACTTAGTTGCTGTGAAGAATACAGCTCGCATAGATGAAGATTTTGTAGTCTTACAAGTATTCACTGAATACCCGATTAACAAACATGAATGTCCCAGAAGTTTCCAGAAGTTCACATTACTGTTTCGGAAGCGGTCTCCTAAACAGGAGGATGTGTGGTTCTGGAAAAGATAAGAAATTCATAAGCAAACCATCAACAAAAGAGGTGAGCTTCAAGCAGTTAAACAATATAGGCCCTTAAAAAAGCATTTTAAAGCACTGATTCGCAACTGGTGATTTGCAGGACTATTTTCATTGGGTCACAGTGTGCTTAAAAACAAAAAAAATTGGACTGTGTTTAATAGTGCTGGAAGGTTATGTGCTATAGTTGAGGCACTATGTTCCGTTTAATATTACAACACTATTCTGTGAAATAAATTTGGTTCCAAATGTAAAAAATGTATTGCGCCCGAATGACCAAGCAAGAACTTGTATCCTGAGGCTAAGCCAGTTGAGAACCACAGATTTAAGGTATGCTACGCATAGACAGCCTAAACAGTCACGGAGTGGGATAACTCTGGAGGTAAACCACAAAAGAAAAACATCCTAGTCAGTCAGTGAAACACAAGGTTAACCTACTACCACAATCCAGAAGCAACCACTCTACCAAGATTTTAAATGGTTTGTCATAACATAGCAAAAAGAAAGCATCTTAGCAATAAATTGTATACACTTACAAAATGGACCTATATGTCGTAAGATAAAGTATAAACGTTCAGTCATTCTTATTTTAAGTACTTAATGAAAATGTCATATCCTGTCAAAGGCTTATAGTGGTAACTAAGCAACGTTCTTTTAATACAAACCAGGATCGTGGATCATATAGTGCACCCATCCAAGACTCTGCTGCACTCCAAGTCTTCGCCACTCCTCCTCCGACATGAGGTGCGATTTTGGCACTTGTTTCGCCAGTTCCCGGGGTAACACGACATGTCTGCCAGTTCCCATTAAACGTGTAGCATGTTAGGGGTTATCAGGAGAAAACTGAAAAATTTCAATAAGCCGAAACGACTATTTCTCTTAGTAAACCCGGGGACAAAGACTTGCATGTTCGTCAAGCACTACATCCCGATCACTTCCGTGCGTTTAGTACGTCTGGCATACTGACATTTACAAACCAACCCCTGATATGAAACTAGGATTGAATTCCACTGGCAGTAGCTAAAATCACGATGAATAGGAAAATTAGTCACCTTTTCCAAATGTCAGTTTAAAAATAACGAACAAGCACATTTCCTAGAAAAACGCCAGAGAAAATAAACGCAAATAAGACAAACGACAGGAGACGGCCTAACTTATATCGTAGCGGGATACTTGGGTTAGTTACCTTCATAGCTCAAGTCAATTCATCCCTTTAATTGGCAATTAATTCGTAGACATGTAACACATTGGTTATACCAGTAACGACAGACTGATTTCCATTAGCTACTCCGCACATTCCATGCTAAATTAAGTAGCCTGCTCTAGTACGTATATTGCCACACTTTAAGATTTACCTGTATTCATAATGCTCATCGTTGTATTTGTCAGAGTAATAAATCTGCTTGTGTGCCATTTCCTTGAACAGTTAGATGTAAAACCAAACTTTGCTGAATTAATACGGACTACAGATAACCTATCTAACACTCCGCCAGTACGTCTCACGCTTTTCCTATTGCTAACGGACAATTTTTTAAATATCGAATCAGAGCGTATAGAAACTGATGATTGGGCAGAACAAATCACGTGATCTCAAAGGTCGCCGTGTCAAGCCACGTGATTAAAATTAATCGCTGTTTCCTACTGTAACATCCTGTTAATTGTTTTGGTAGTACTTCGACTTTATTTTATATCTTTAACTTTTACATTTGAACTATATTTATAGTTTATAACTATAAATCATGGATTATTATAATTTTGAAATACAGTTTATGTGTTAAAAGTCTTTAAAACAAAAAGGTCAGATATTCCGTAACTCTGGGTTTGCCAAAGGTTGCCTAGGAGGCTCAGCGTGTATTGTGGTTTCAGTAATTTTTTTGGTCTTTAAACATTTTTATTGGGATTATTATGACAACTTTGCAAATAACACCACCGGACTCAGTATAATTGTGTAATGGTAACTTCTACTTAATGAACACATAGAACACTATTCTCTCATTTAAAAATGTGACTACCTCGGGTAGATAAACTTATTTGCTTAAACGTGAGCTGAATTAAGGCAGAATAGGCAGTCGAACCATAGAGAGAATACGCAGTTGGCTTCATAAAGGCATTTAAGAAACAAGTTAATTAAGATGCACAGTAAATTCCACGTGTACACAGCTGAGTGCCCCTTTTTGAGCAATAATACTGAGTATCCCCAGTCAGTAACAAACACTAAGGTGCATTTTGCGAACCAGATAGCACCTAAAACCGGCAGTTAAAACTGGGCAGCTAAACAGGAAGGTTACTGTTGATCTATCCACCAATAACAGCAAGACAGAAACCCGTACAACAATGCAGATAAACTTCGTAAAACTAGGGAACAGAATTAACAAGAACAGAACAACTCGATTGTTTTCTTTTTGTAAAAGCCCTAAAACTGGTGTGAAGATTAAACTTTCCCGTAAACCTGTAATTGTTCAAAAGGTTAGTGAATCTGCTAACAGTTTAAAATGTAATAGTTCTTGCATGTTTCCTGCAGTCTAAAGTTGGATACAGTCCAGCTAGGACAAGGTATCAGAATTCAAAATATGCTTGGAAAGAAACATCGCTACGGAGGCATTAGACAAAAATTCAAGTCATTACTTTGGTGCTTTGATCTTTGCATTGCGTTGCCAATGTACTTCTGCTGTGAAGGTATTTCGTTGCTGGGTCACAGTATATTTTTGGGTTGCTTTATATCCACATGCATGTGTGCTATCCTTACACCAAATATCTAATTTTTAAATTATAATTCTTCATGAGAGGCATATTTTAAATGGAAAATATTGTTTCATGATGGTTTAAATAAAATGTTTTACTTGTTCTTTTGTGGAATAGAAACCTCTATAGGGGCCAGTTTAGTTATAAAAATAATTTACAATATATATTTTTTGTATGCACAATACTTTACACAATTAGGCCCACAGGTAAATTTTCAACTTTGTTCCACTTGGTGAACATCACACTACTATCAAATACTTTTATCCAAAGCTCTTCACCAATATGCTCCTGAAATCTATGATGTCCTATTCAAAAATCCAATTGAAGTACCAGTTTTTCTTATGGTACTTCTTAAATTTGTAAATTATATTAAATTGGTTGTATTTAACAGAACAAATCTGTGTTGGCATTATATTTGTCAAAAAAAGTATATGCAGTCTAGTGTCCAGTAGATGGCGATAAGAGAATTACAATGTACTACAAAAGAGAAAAGGAAGCGTCTGAGCTTTGCCATGGTTACCGCTTGCTCATGAACCTCATCTGTCACAAACTGCACTTTTGTGACAAAGCGTGTAGCGGAAGGTATGGATTCCTAAATGTTACATCTGAAAATACTCAGATTGGTTTCTGTAAAAGAATATTTCTGTATTTTCAGTGACTAATTCTGCACATATAACTATAAGATTTTTTTCACACTTGCATTGGGTCTTCTGGGTTTTCATTGGTATATTGAAACTCTTAAGAATGATCATTTTTTTTGTGATTGGCAATAGCAGTGATCATTGACCCCAGCCAATGAACACTGGCAAAAAATAATTAAAAAGCAATCCCATTTTATTTTGCAAACCCACAATATAGTTCACATTTCAATTTAATCATGATGCTATTTCAAACAATTTAGCAGCATATGCAACTGATTTGAGATGTAAATATTACCTAAAATATGGAATTAAATGAAGGGGTAGCCTGCACCTACTCTGTTTGAGCCCATTTCAATAATGAATGAAACTTGACCAGGGAAAAAGAAGTGCTCCCACAATTACTCCATTACATAGAAATTATAGTCAAACGAACAAAAAAGATCAACACTCACTTTAATTTCTTAAATGGGTCACAGACCCAGAATATAACAATCATAAAAAATCTATCGTTTTTAAAATACCTTAACAAAATGTGCATTAATTTCTTAACAAACTTTCTTAACAAAATATAGCCAAGACCATTTAAATACGCATAAATAGCTAGAAAAAAGCATTAATGGGGCAACACAATTTATATTAAAGAGACATATGCATATATGAAATGATATGCAATGAGATTCATTTTTAAGGCAAACATTAACAGACTATACAAACAGAAAAAAGTGCCAGTCTCATACTGACATGACCAGATTCCGAATAAAGTTGTAAAAATTATTTGTAACTTTAAAGTCATAAAAATTTAAACAGTTGTGCATTGGTCACTTGGTCCTTTTGAACTGTGTATTTAAAATGATACACTAATGACTAATTGTTTACTTGTGGCTTTTCTTTAACTAAAAAAAGCAAAAATTCCAGTAAAATACACAAAGTCTTCTGTGAAAATGAATAGGAAGCTATTCTGCAATTTGAAAGCATTGTCACCATAAATATTTAACATTTGCCACAATATATTTACAGCCCAACAGTATTTACAATAGTATTTACTTCTGATATTAAAAAAAAAACAGTTTCCAGTGGCATCACATGATTGCAATGTGATAAAAAAAAAAAACAGCCAGAATTGTCACTAACTGGTTACGTGTCTCTATGTGTTTGGCCACATCACACTGTGATGGACAGACGAGTGTAAACCACTTGTAAAAATAAACCATAAAATCATACACAACATACTGATTGTACAAGGTATTTTATAATTTTCATTCATGTGTAAACTTGTGTTCTGTATGCTGAATTAGATGACGGATGTGTGAGCACAGAAGCTTTAACAGCGCATGTTAGTAAATGGCCAGTTGGGGGCAGCAAAAGAACGTTGACATTCAGAATTAGACTGAGTCAGGTTGCACAGCACAAATGGCCTGTTGTTAGAAATGTGCCTTAAAAATAAGCTCTCCTCTGTTATTAATGCTGTTATGGCAGTCATTTGTTTCCTAACAACTAAGTAGTGTGTTACTTGCATTTCTACATTAATAACAATTTAATACCATCCATCGTCTGTAACTCCTTATCCAGTACAAGGTTACAGTAAAGTTTAATACCATCAAGTTTAAATTAAGTTTGGTGTAAAATTCTTTTAAAGACATCAACCTGTCCCATGTTAAATACATTTTTTATGTTATGATACGTTTAAAGATACCCTGTGTTAACCAAATGAAACCTTTTTGGATCAAATGAAAAATTATATGTATATTTTTATACCTTGAACTGACATTTTGTATGAACTAAATCACACTACCATTACTGTTTCAAGCAGTGACCATATTTCATATTATTACCCCTTGATATAAGTGTCATATGGATATTGCAATTAATAGCAATGTCATACCCACAGGAATGTCAAACTGTAATTTGTTACTCTAAATTAATAATTAAAAAAAAAAACTTTCAGCAAATAAGCTTTAGAACGGATTCCTGTTAACCACACCAAAGACCATGAAGTGGTATTTACTAATGCTTTGGTGCATTTCGTCACCTTACCAGTGGTCACTGGTATTGTGTCCATCTATACAGACTGACTAGAGGCCTGCGGCTTCACCCTCAAAGCCCAGTACCCACCAGCTGGAGAGTACATAGGTGGACGGGACAGGATGTCATCCCGGGCCAGGGTGAACGCAAACACTCCTCTCCTTCTCTCAGCCACCCCTGGTTGGTCATTGTCCACGAACTTTGCTTCTAGGCTCCGCCTGTCATTGCTGTCAAAGTTCTCCAAGGGGCTGGGGAGCTTATGGTCAATGAAGCTAGGCTTGGCAGCATCGTGATTGGTGGGCAGGAACCCATCGAGACACAGCCTGTCCCCGTGTGGGGCGCTGGGAAGATAAAGGGGGTGGGAGGGGCGTCGAGACATGGGCCTGCGTCCACGCCGGGGCCGTGTGACGCGACAGCTCTGCCGCTTGACGTGCCGGTGGAGGTGGTCGGAGCGCGTGAAGCTCTTGGTGCAGTGCTCGCACTGGTAGGGCCTCACGCCCGTGTGGATGCGTAGGTGGTTCTTCAGGTCATAGTTGTGCACAAACTTTGAGTTGCAGTGCAGGCAGATGTATGGCCGCTCTCCCGTGTGTTTCCGCATGTGAATTTTCAACTTGTCCTGCCTGGTGTCGAAAAGCAGAGCGAAAGGTAGCGCTAACATGTTTCATAGCAAATTCGAGAAGATTCATCTCAGCATCTTGTGACTGATGATTCTGGACAGGGTCACGGTGCGACATAGGGGAACACCTTGTACACCAGGGCTGCACAGGGCTTGCACACCCAACTGTGCACTTCAGCTATTTCAGGAACACCACTGTGCTTTTTACATACACTTATCTATAAATAAATCTTTGTACATATACTGCTATGAAAAAAAAGGCCCAGCATTCGCACCAAATGTGCAAATGTCTTCGGCAGTCAAAAAAAAGATGTTTAAATTATCTTCCCAACGGTGTAAATAGCAACCGTACAATATTCTTTATGGTTTTCCTGTTAATTTGTATATGTTCCAATATTAAAATGTGTTTTTCTGATCAAATGTATATTTGCTACCCAGATAAATAGCCTTGCACATTTTCTTTGACAGTCTAAGACAGGGGTGGCCAAACTTATCCACAAAGGGCCGGTGTGTGTGCGGGTTTTCGCTGCAGCTCCCTAATAATATTACTAATTATAGGACTGATTGGCTGAGTCCTCACACCTGGGTTTGAACAGCTGACCTAAAGGTTACCCCAAAAACCTGCACACACACCGGTCCTTTGCGGATAAGATTGCCCACTGCTGGCCCAAGACTTGTACAGCTTAAACCGTACAATTTTATTATTTTAGTATTTCAATAGAAGTACTTTCTTAAATAATTCCTTACATTTTCTTAAATAATGCTTTAATCTAGATTTATAATATGATTTTCCACAGTATATTAAAACTCCCACGGAGGGTTTTTGACCTACCTGGTGAAGCGGACTTCACAAATGGTGCAGATGTAGGGCTTCTCTCCCGTGTGGGTCCTCATGTGGCGGGGCAGCTTGCCTGCACCCTGGATCACCTTGTTGCAGATGGGGCACTGCTGGGACGCCTTGGGCTTCATCTTTTTGTCTTCCACCAGTGGCCAGGGTGGGAAGAAAGCCCCCAGCTGGGAGGCACTGAGAAAACTCAAGTATGAGCTGAGGTCCCCCTCATCCTTAATGGTTCCCAGGCTGGTGTCACTGTCCACAGAGAGGCCAGTTCTTATGAAGTCTTTCAGAAAGTCACTGTGGAAATGGTTGGGATGGACCTCATTCTGCAGCTCTTCTTTAATGGACTCCTTCTTTACCACCAAGTCCAATGGCATGCTGGTCCTCTGGGGGCAGTATGGAAGAGGGATGCTATTAGGCTCCAATATTGGAGGAAATCCAGGAAACTCTGGATTCCACATTGGGGGAAAGAACCCAGGAAACAGGGGTGTTCTATCAGTGGCAGACAGCTTTGGGTACAGCCCCTCCTGCAGCAAGGATTCAATGGAGAAGTCTTTCAATGTCCGGTTCTCTGGACCCTTGGGCTCCTCCAGTTTTTCACCCATGACCTCTGTGGGGTCAGGGTCTTCTGCCTCGTCAGACAGACCATCCCCTGGCGAGGTGCTTGTAGGACTCTCCTGTTCCCTGCCTGGTACTTCTTGGCTCTGCTGTTCTGGCTCAGGTGTCGACTTTTCACTAGAGTCTTCTTCCTCTTCCTCCTCACTCTCCATGTCCTCTTCCTCCTCATCCTCTTCTCCACCAGTGTCCAGGATCTCCTGGCACACACTGATGATGCAGGGGATCTCCAACATCCGGGCGGCATTCAGGACTTCCTTCACATTGGCGTTGGTGACCGTGAGAGTAGAGGTATAGGCAAACTCTAGGATGGCGGCCAGCGGCTTATGGTCCACAAAATCGATCTCATAGACCCCGGGCCAGCTGTCATCTGTCCCCACTGTGAAGAGCTTCTTGAAGTACTGGCTGCAGGCGGCCAAGATGGCTCGGTGCGCACGGTACTCCTGGTCTCCAACAACCAGCACCACATCACACAGTGTTCCATCCTGGCGCTGCTCGTTTAAGCCACACAGAAGGTCACTGCAGTGGTTGGGGAAGGGAATCCCGATCCGGTCTTCCTCCCTGCTGTCCATCCTCTTGCTGAAAAATCTGTCCAGAGGAAACAAGTAAACAATCATCAGTTTCTTTTTTCCTCAAGGTGAACCGTCAAAATGTTGGGTAGTCTATCATAACAACAACAACTGTGCTGAAATCTGGATACATGACAGTGCTAAATGAATCCAATGTTTTTATAAGGTAGAGATCAATATGTTACTGCTGGTGGACTCAAAAAGGTCAACTAGCATTAGCGTGGCAGTATCATTTAACAAAGCGAACTGAGCTTTTTTAGCATCACATTTGCCAGCTCCCAACAAATTTCAAGTGTAAATCTGCTGAGCTAAAAATGGACGGTACCTCCTGCATATGGAAGGTGCTAATGGGAACAATCATGAAGACCTGATGGTTGCACATGCTAGCTTCACTTATTAGTCTGAGTCTGACATTTCTGACAATATACGACAACTATGCATGCTTTATTAATATATACAAATAGTTATCCTAATAGAAAGGCTTTAGCAAATTTGATTAAAGCCGTGAAATTATTTTTCATATATCACTATTCATGTAATTAATGTGATTAATGAATATAAAAGGTAAATCCATATGGTGTGGTTTTGCTCGGTTATGCCCTCTAGTGGATTCCAGGGTGTACCACTGAATTGTGCTGCATGCCCCAGGGAATTAGCTCCAAGTCCACCTGTAAAGCTGTACTGAATAAGCCATTCGCAGAGGGATGGATGGATGAATGATTAATGTGACAACAGACTGAAAACCTGTACTTACAGATATTTCTCTAGGTATCCTGCAACATGCCGACTGGCCTCTAGGGATTATGGGTACTCTTATTAGGCAAACCAATCGGTTTGTCTAATTCAGCCACACCTGACGGCAATATGGCCATCAACCTGAGCATGTGTAAGAGCCGCTAAGTAATGTTCAAGTGAGATGCCTCTTCCTGACGTGGTGACTTTAAAGGTGACAAGAGGAATTCACCAGAGAGGGTATTGACTGCAGTGGATAATTGATTTTCTCTTACCCTTTGAGTAAAATAAAACAACAATTCTCTAAATCTTTTCTCAAGTGTCCCTTCTGTGTGCGTAGGTGTGTGTGTGTGGGCCATAAACCGCTCATACATGACAGGGTAAACAGCACTTAGTTAACATAAGCAAATTTTTAATTGTATTTTTACTATTCTCTTCTTTGCACTGATATTCTGTCATGTTTTCTTCTGATTTTGCGTTTCTAATCTCTGCATGAACTTGTACACTCGCAGAGGGTGAGGGCTTTGCCTAGTCCATATCTTGGATTTTAGGTTGAGGGGATCAAGGAGGAATCAGTTTTTCTGTATGAATGAAGAACACTTCTGGTTTCCACCTAGCTGAGCATTGACATAATTTGTCTTTTTTACTAATCTGGCATTAACTACAGGCTGCCCTTTTAAGGTTCAGATGCCGTAGATGTGTTGTGGGGTACTGTTTTAGTCAGCTGTCCCTATTGAACTGAGGTGCAAAGGCACCAGAGGACTGGTGGCGCTTGAAATGAGAACATATTCTGACATGCTACCTTAATCAAGTAGATGCAGAGCACGGGGCTTCCGGGTCTGAGGAATCATAAGATCCTGGGGGGGGGGAATGACACCCCTACCTTCCTCTAAAGCCGGTTGGGTAAACATGTGGGTAGGGAGCCCCTCCCTGCCCCAGTGCAGCCTTGGGAAAACTCTGCCAAGTCAAACAGCTGCAAGGCAGGAACACAGCCAGCCCGATGGGACGGGGGCTATCCACACACTACCCCACCCACTTTGGGAACAGGAGCGGCAGCACTGGTTGGAGTGCACTGCTTTCAGTTACACCCTGGAGAGGATATAAGGAGGATGTGACACATAAATAAAGACTGCACAGTGGGCGGTGGGGGGGGGTTGTCTTTTCCCTCAGGGTCCTGGCTCACAGCTTTTTGGTGATGTCTTAACCTTTCACATCTTGGATGTGTCTTAATTACCAAGAACGTGAAAAGGGTTTTTGGGGAAGAGGTTCTCACAGCTGCTGTGGGGTCCCATGTGACTCGTACATCACTAGCAGCGGGAATATCCAAGAATCATTCATTTCATTATTGAATTCTGGGAGGGTTAGCTACCTAAGCACAGGTTGCAGGAAATACAGATTCCACAAAGTTAAAGAATTGTTTTCTCAGATGCAAGAGACTGGTGCACGTGTGGTGCATTAATGGTGAACACACAGGTATTTTCCATCATACTGAATTAGTTCTTTTTTTATGAGGTGAGTTATGTCATTTCCACCCAATACACAGTTACTTCCCCACATCCCACATACAGTACAGCTCCTCCCATAGCCTGGATCTTTAAATGACGAGTCCAGGTCTTCACTAACTCAACTGAATGTTCCAGCTAAAACCATTCTCACTAAAGTTTTTGATCATATGGACTGATGCACTGCTGTTTTTACAGTACAGTTACCATTTGTAATCATTAGTAAATAGTAAATCATTAATTTTAATACTAAGCAGGCCAATTCCAGTGACTGAAATCCACTGGAACGTTTTTTTGGAATTTTTGTTTAGCTTGGAACTTCAGTTGTAGTTTCACTCACGTTGGATGACAGGAGAGACAGTGTTTGCAGTTCTACTCGAGACACCTCCAGCCTCATAACCATGCCCTGCTCACTCACGTGACCTGCCTCTCCCCAACCCTGTCACGCTGTGTTATTACACAGCTTAAGGTGAGACGATGCTCTCCACCACTTAGTCACCACAGATAGTTTGTGCAAGGATGAACCTTACTTATTTACTCCGACGGATCAGCTTGTTTGAGAAACAAACAGTGTTTTCAATGTCAATAAAAATACAGCTTTGTCTGGGGACTCAACATTATCTGCTCTAATGTGTCTGCCACACCTGAAATAATATCATTGGGATCCTTAAAGTAGATGTGGAATATTGTTGTGGAACAATTAAGATACAAATACACACACAATGATCATAGGTGTACCCAAGATAGACTTTTGTGAATTTCAATCTTGTAATCCCGAGATTACCCACTCTTCTTATCATCCAGAACACATACAGACCCTATTCCTTAGTCATCCTGAACACAAAAGCTGTTGAGCATCCAGCCTTTGAATGCTGTAGTCCACTGTAAATGCAACATGCAAGCGTGGCAAATCTGCATTCTGCGCTATGTCCCTTAATCACTATGTTGAAAGACAACTGCCTATCTCTAAACCCTAGATTATGTCAGTATAAGCCAGCACTAAACAACAGTACACAAAAAATACAGGAGCAAACAATGGGGAAATATTTAATAACACTCTTTGCCTCAGTTGAGTAAATGTGAAGAGGAGTGCAACAGGGAGGGAAGGGGTGGTATTATGTGATATGCAATCTAAAATGCAACACAAATAATAATGTCCTTTGCTTTCAGTTCTCCTTCCCAAAGTTTCCTATATAAATAGTCTTGTAAAGACTGTAATATGTATGTGATAGCATCTATACATTTTCAAAGGGAAGATCAACATCCATGGAATGGTGGATGAAAGAATTTGTTTTATCAGAAAATGTTCTGTTCTTTTTTTGTGCAATTTATAACCTACACGAACCTGTCACGCTGGTTCTGAATAAAGCTATTAATTATGATATCACCACATTGCCCTTAGGTTGATACTACAATAGTTTTCCTGCCAGTGATGTTCAACGTTGAAAATTCACTATTGAACAATCTATATTAAACATTCTGTCCAGATCTGATTTGTTATACATGGAGATCAGTACTGCATAACAGAATATATAACTTTGTATTTCATGTTACTTTATTAGTCTATCAGAATTCTGTTTCAACGGAATGTCAGCAATTTCAGCAAAGAAATAACAATAGCTTCACATTTCTGAACTTTCATAAATCACATTCTGAATAACATTCACAAACTGAACATAATTAAAAACTGTATAAAACTTTCTAATTCGGCTGAGTATTGATATTAATAAAAACATACCAGAGTAACTATCTATTTACGTGCATGCAATGAAAACATCAAAAACAGCCCTAATTCTATTTCGCATCATTAAACTTTAAATAAACGGAATACACGCTCTGGCTTAAGTTTTTGAATAAGATGATCTCAACATGCATGGCAATCGACCCTTTAAAGAGGAGCTATGTGACCAGGTGCCAACAGCAAAGCCAAGAAAAACAAGTGCTGAAAGTTACTCATCTAATTGCTGTATCTAGAGAGACGCGGAGCTTTGGCACTGGCACCCCGGACTAACACGAGCACCAGCTTTCCTCACCCGCGTGCTGACGCACACACGCGCGGCGGCGGCGGCGGCGGGCGCACACTCACGCGCACCCCGGAGCGTTCTTACCGTTTCTGGTCCTGCCGCTCGCGCCCTGTATTTCTCGTCCGTTCGGCTCTCTTTCTTTTTTTTAAAAATTTCCTTTCCTCCCCTCGGGGCAGAGTGGCGACCTTCCTGCCCTTCCTGTCGGCTCCCGGGGTGACAGAGGCGGACTCCTAGAGCCGGGATGCACTATCACTCGCGCGCGCTCTCTCGCTCCGTCTCACGCGCCGGCCATCTGCGGAGGTTTGGCGCTGCCAGCCCCGGCGCGTGGAGCAGGGGGCTGGCGGAGGAGCGCGACGGCAGCTCTCGCCCTCAGAAGCGGGCTGATGCAGGCTTGTGGAGGGGAGGCAGAGGCTGGCGCGTCGGAGCCGCAGATGGGAGGGAGAGCAGCGACATAACTCTGCCTCCAGATGCCACACCGCTAGTTTTTATAGCAGGGTGGGTAGCTGGAGGATAATCATACCCCATCCTCCTCCACAACACAAGTTAAGCACAGTGTGTAATAAGCTCATGGTTCGAACCCTTTGATTTAGGTCAGACAAAATGAATTTTTAGTTCTCTGTTCCGTTAAAATTACTTTCAATGCAAGGCGGTTGGGGGGGGGGGTATGTTTGTGGGGACGAGGGATGGGGGGTTGAGGGTCCAGGGGAGAAATGAATGCGATAATTTTTTAAGGTTCCAGAGAAGACTTCAGGGGCTAAAACCCCTACCTTATAGATATAGGTATCTTATAGGCAGGCGTAAGCGAAACCCAGACAGTTCGCTCGGAGCGTGTCTTGAGCAGAGCATGCAGCGTCTTGCCAGGGGTGGGAGTGGAAGGGCCGCTGCAATCCACACAGAAAAAGCCGCTTCCCCATTAACGGGGAGGGGGATTTACGCTGCAGTCTCGCAAAGCCGGGGTGTGTCACATAGCCCTCGAGTCTGAGAAACACACTCGCAGAATGGCAAATCCCATACTGTTTTTAAACAACATATCTGCTGGAGATGCTTTGACGGTGGTGGATTCTCGTTATAAGTTTATCTATCTATCTCAGGGGCCTCAGAAGCATTTTGAATGTGGGCGGAAACACTGGCATGAAACTTTTTATGCCCTGTGTCTTGTCTTACTGTCATTCTGTTGCACTGCAGAGTTCTGTCACTAAAACAAATTCCTCGTATGTGTTAACATACCTGGCAATAAAGCTTATTCTGATTCTGATTAAGTTAAATGTGGGGTGGGGGGTCCAAACGAATAATTATGAAATGTTTATTTACAATTTAATGGCAGTGAGATAGAGTATCTATCTATCTATCTATCTATCTATCTATCTATCTATCTATCTATCTATCTATCTATCTATCTAGTGTCTAGTCT
>JABFEB020000040.1:31068864-31085825 GCA_019775895.2 Stomatorhinus ivindoensis
TATCTATCTATCTATCTATCTATCTATCTATCTATCTATCTATCTATCTATCTATCTATCTATCTAGTGTCTAGTCTTACTGACTCCATTGTTCTTTTCATTCTCACATATTTTTAAAGCATTACTCATTTTGAGATGGTAGGTATTGTATATTATAACATGAATGACCCCTGGTGAGAGGAGCAGTAGGCACCAGGCTTCACTGTGGTGACGTTTTAATCTGAACGCTGCCCAGATTGGGGACGAGCTGGTTGAGGTGAGAGCTCCATAACCAGAATAGCTGCCAAGCTAAGCGCCAGTGGGTGTTTCCTAAATGTCAGGAATATCGTTCTTTCTTGTTTTTATCGACTGGGGAGCACCGCCGCCGCTTTCTAAGCGGATCAGAACCGCAGGCTCCAATGCTGGTCGACCTGTCTGGGCCCAGTCTGCACCAGTTCTTCTAAAACAGGATTACTAAACCGAATTACTTAAAAATAAAACAAAATGGAGAGTCTATTTGTGACACGTTACCCTGCCACTGTTTGGAGCCCCAGAAGTAGGTTCTGCTGGTCATCTTAGTCCAGGGAAGCCAGGAGCGCCCCTGAAATGTCCTGTTTTCAGGCTCGGCCCGCCTCAGTCCCCTCAGAACCTGAAGCCCCTCATTACGGCAGAGCGAGTGGTGATTAAAGGCAGCGGTCAGACAAAGACTTCGGCTTCCCAGACGCGGGCCGCTCCGCCATTCCGCTGAGCCGGCCTGGTGGCTGCGCAGGGCCCCAGTTCAGGGCGGCTGTTTGCCTTCCACTACAGGTGTTTGCAGAGCGCCAGTGCAAATCATTACAACTGTCTTAAGTCAACAGAGCCCTGCGGTAGGGTTAAGGCAACACCCGTTTTCCCTGTCAACCGTGGGTTATGTTATTAAGCCGTAATGTTTCCTCTGCTGGGTGCAGATGCTTTAAGAATTTGAGTCTAGGCCTTTTGCATGTGACCCGTTTGCATTTCAGCACAGCTCCTTGGTCATGGAAGACATTACGCCAGACATCACATCTCTTCTGGAAGTTCCGGGAGTCTCCTGCAAATAGACCGCGGCTCCCTGACATCTGCGATCTGTTGTTAGGCTATATAGTGGCAATAAAATTAGACAGCAAGAAGTATTCCTCACGCAACATTACACCATTATTCTTTGACAAACTGTATTTTGTCTGTTTAAAAAAAAAAAAATGCTATTCCGGTGTAATCCTGATAATATTTGCTGGATGTGTATATTTTGAAATGCCATTATATGAAAATCTCCGCTTAACAGTCTTATACAATTACATCCAAGTAGTAATATTTATCAAACAACATAGTGGTCAAATGCATTCTGTCTCTGTAAAGACAATATGCCATTTAAAGTTTTTCTTTGAATTTCAGTGTTAAAACTGTCTTCCAACTGTTTGCCCAGTACATAGTCTTTCAGCTTCTACCAAGTTGCAGAGAACACAAGGCAGTGGTGCACCCTGGATGCGGTTGTCGTGGATCGGTAGAAAGTCAAGTGCAGTGTATGAAATAAAGAAAATTCCAAACTAGAGAAACACATTTCTATTGGCTTGTTGTCCTTCCCCATTTCTTCTTTTAATTCTGTCTGTAATTTTACCCAAAACCCCCTCAAATATGATGTGCGGTTTGTTTCCATTTGATGATGATGCTGGTATTTTGCACAGTGTGAGTAATTATTCATCCCTTCAAAGCCACCAGGTCAGACAGTAAGACACCCAGGCATCTGACCAGACAGGCTATTGAAGTCCTTGGAGCCTGTTGTCATAGAAACCACAAGGTGATGTGCTTGACACTACATGTGTCCCTTCTTTGTTATTAATAACTACAATAAGTTTCCCCGATTACTATAAAGAATGACCACCAGAACCACTCATCGCCTAGAAACAGGCACTTCTTTTGAAAGTTTCAGCTGGAAATTTTAAAGAACTTGCATTAGGTCTATTTTGGGAAAACTTGAGAAGCTCCAACATGTTCAGATTCTAGCCTCTTTGTCCCCAGACACATGCCATGCTGCCTCATTAGTCACTTAAATGAATGATTCAGTACTTCAGTTAAAAAGGTGATGAATACTATTATGGTACTTCATCACCCTGTGGTAATGCTGTAAAACTGGGGATGTGAAATATTGTCCAATACTCTGATAGTGCATGAAGAAGTTAGCATTGGGTAACTGCAGAAGGCGGTGGCTATGCCATCTTCGCGAAGGGAAGCTTGCTAGGTGTTACTGATGAACTGGAGTGGTTCATGAGAAGAACAATGCTGCGGTGAATGGGAATGTCCATTGATATACAGACAGGAAATATCAGAAGCCATGAAATCTTGTGGTGCAACACCCACACACATAAAGAAACGCAAACGCACACACATTCCCTCCCACACATACAAACCACGCACTAACACAGAGCAAAACAAACTAGCAACCCAGGCAGCTTGCCAGATAATGTGATAACCGAGGTAAAAAGACTATGGGGGCCACCTTTATTGTCAGACTGAGTCAAGAAAAGACAGCTAAGGCGGATTTATTCAAAGTGATGACATTATCCATGCAGAGCTGATGCACTGGTCTTTGGGAAGAAAAGGGGTGTTCGAAAATCTCGTTAGACAAGTCAGGGAAATGCACTGTACGTGGGAGCGAATGCTCCTCTTCAAATTCCAAGAAAAGAGACCTAACAGTTTGCAGTGGGCGTGCAGTTTCATCATGGATCAATCCTTGACAATATCCACTTGTAGATGCAGACGGCACGCATTCAGTCCTGCACACAATGGGTTTCTCTTAACAGCAAAAGGGAGATTTGATTTCAGGCTGTTTTGCCTGAAGTCATTAACTTTTCCAATTTCAGTGTTGGAATTAGGGGTATGAAGGGGGCGGCAAAACTACCGGTGGCATGTTTAACTGCCTCACCTGCTCAGGTGTCCTGCAGCGGTATTTCCCGACCCGGTCCCCGCGGACCCCCAGACAGTCCATGTTTTTGCTCCCACCCAATTCACTGTCATACAGTCCACGTGTTTGAGCGAAAACATGGACTGTCTGGGGGTCCCCAAGGACCGGGATGGGCAAACGAGTGGCACTTCAATTGAAAAGCAAGCCCAGAAATATCTTATCTGGACACTGTTCATTCCAGGCCCGACTATTATGAAATTTATCACAGTATTGCCATTTAGTAAAATCAGTCGGCGAGTATTCAGTTGGAATTTGAATTGCTACTATTGCAGTTTTTGCTGTGATCTGCACATCATGGATGAGAGCAGTTTACTTTTTTTAGGGGTATATCACAAGATGGAGTCACTGAATGGGCCACAGGTACAGGTGGAGGACTGTGGAAGTCCTGTTGCCCTTAGTAATGGAAATCTATATGTGTGCATATTGACCTGAGGGATGAATATAAGGGATGACTAAAAGAGGTGTACAGATTTCCTTCATGAAAAAATTAAATATATTTAATTGCAGATGAAATATGCAGCCTTTAAGAGTGTGTTTCGCTTCTCCATTGGAGAGAACCCACTTCAGATCCTTGTTTGCAGTTTGACAGGCACTCTGAAGACCTGACCCATCCCCTAACCCCAACTCCTACCTCCACCTTCTGCCCATGCCTGCAGTTTATGGGAAAGCAGTTGGCTTTGGAAAAGGAGGAGGAGGACCAGTCACGACTCTTTCTGCTGACAAATCCATGCGAATGTGTGTGTGGGTGCTTGTGTATGTTCATGTGTGTGTGTGCAGGCACGCACGCGTGGTGAGGGGGCGGCAGGCAGGACCACATCCTCCTGTGATAACGAGATCAAGCCTTTTCTTCCAAGAAAGGCATTGTTTGTCTGCTAGCTAGTGCGGCCAACTTGCCAGTGAGCCAACATTGACAAACCTACATAGTCCACACCCATATTCTTAGTTACATATATATATAACTGTACCCAGAACATGGCTGATATTGAATGACAACCGTTGAGCACCTGTGGAGAAGATGCATCACTGACTTCCTTTAACTTCCTTCCTAATTATGCATTTTATATCTTGCATAACATGACATTTTAATCATTCTTTCACTAGAGAATGTTTCTTCCTCATCAGCTTTGATATGCATCGGACACTCCTCCCACCATGAAATCGTGGTCTCACTAAGACGTCGTCTCTGTGAGTTGTGACAATTCATGTCTGAACGGAGGGGACACCAGCGCTACGCCCCGCTACCGATTTTTTTGTCTTTCCACTGGAAGATTCTGCATGTGTGACAGTCGTCTTCAGAAATTGTTCGGTGGAACAACTTTTGTGGGTATGGGCATGATCACACCTACGAGTTGAGTTGGCTTTGCTTGTAGTTCTGACAGACTGGCAAAGCAATATGAGATAACCTGACTGGATTGACACCAGGGCATGTTTAAACAGCGGTTTGGTCATACTTAGCCGCATTTATGCTAGATACAATAAAAAACTCACTGCTGGTAGATGAGACTAGATGTTTTGTGTAATTTCTCATATACATACAAGTGTTTCATGGTCCTACAGTCTTACCAGGGATATTCTTATCAAACACCATGTTTCCTACATCAACATTCTAACTACACAAGTGAGTCTGCACTTTTTCATGGTTATTAACCTACCCATCTTCTAACTGATTGTCCTGTAAAAGGTCATTGGGATTTGGCGATTTATGTAAGTGTTAACGTTTATCTACATTATCAGTTGTACCAAACATTTATATGTTTTATAGTTTGGCATTAATAAAACAGGGTGAGGAAATCAAGAAGCCACCTGGTTAAATTCCCATGTGACTACTTTTTAGTTGGCAAACGGAAAAGCCTAAAAGAGATAAAACCAAACGTGGTTGTGCAACTGTATGAAGATCTGAGATTAATCAAAGAGAATTATCTAAAGCATTAGGTGCCCTATTTTGATTAATAAAAGTTGGGCAGGCCATAGCCTTTCTGTAAGCAGAGATCCAGGCTGCAACCTTCATTCTCGATTCAGAGCTTTCAGCAAGTTCCTGTGATCTCCTCAGTGTGCTCAGTGGTAGGTGATAATGTCAGGGCCTGGCTGTAATCTCAGTGGCAGATTAGGTCCAGAACAGAAAAACTGAGGCAAGATTATATGTCAGCCATGACTGCGTATATGCCAGTAAGTTTCACAAGATATGCCATTACAATACATTTTGCTGAATTAGCAGTGCTATACCCCTATGAAATTTGAAAATGTGTTTGTGAGTCATCTGCATGGTAAACCTCAGTCCTTTTCCTCCTGATCTCTGGCTATTTAAGCATCACCTCCGAGAGCCACGGTCCAGCTAACTCTAACAGCTAAGAAGGAGGTGTTCATGTAAAGCTAGCTGTGTTCTTCTATGGCCAGATCATTTAAGGATTTGCTTCCCCAAAGTCAGTCAGTCAATCAGTCGAGGATGTTGGCGCGTGGAGATTCCACTTCCTTTGAGATACTTACTGCACTGTAAGAGCCCCAATAGTGTGATGTGGGGTACAGGCTAAGGGGCCAAGTGTTCCAGCTGTGGACCACTGAAGCTAAGGGTGAACAAGGAAGAATGGGGCAGATCTGCCGTGCCTGCCGCATTCCCACATCATTAAGAAACAAAAGCTAAGGGAAAAAAAGAAGTAGCATAACAGAAATGTTTATATGGCAAAATTGTGCATGTTGCAACCACGGAACTACATGGGAAAGGTTCACCTTTACATAAACCATGCCTCAGAGTGATAAACAGTTATTATATGTATCACTCAGGAGATTAGGCTTACTGTACCCTTTGTCTCTATGCACCCCTTGCTATTCAGGGAGGACAAGCTATTGTGTAGCTGCTAGCTTAGAACAAACTGAGTGTCAATGGAGTCAAACATTACTGTAACATTATTGTCACAGGGCTGAGTGTGAACATCCAAATACCGATTTCCGATCCGACCATGAATCACTGTAGTTCTTCGAAAAGACATCAGTATCTGTGTATCGCATCGGAAGCGGTGTAGTTAAATTTATAGGCTTAACCATAAAGCTGGAGGATTGTACTCCTTGAGCAAACACTGACAGCATTAAATTTGGGCTGGAAGATTTCAATGTGTAATATTATGAGCGCCAACAGAAATGCAAACCGAAGGTCACAAAAGGCATAAAAAGTGACGAAATACTGTGTAAATAATACATTGCAATAGTGCAAAATGCTGCAATAATTTTGTTCATTGACAGGTCAGTAACCAGAGAAAAATCAGGCATTTTACTGAAATTTTGACAGTGCGTGGGGTAAAATATGTCTATTTTAGAAATAAATGTTGTTGGAAATTGTATTTATTTTTAATGAACTGCATTTATGTGTGGTCAGTACTGCCATAACTGTCACACTTACAATTTTATAAATCATATTATTGTAGTATTATTTCAAATCAGATTTGAATTACACACGTACCTACTCCTAGTTTTAAGTCTTAAATGAGCTCCACGGAGTTCTCCCCTTAATCACCTGTCCCACTCAAACACTGCAAAGGCTCAAGTTGAGATCTTGAGCTGTGTGTGTAACCTGAGCTTGACAGGAACGACCACAGAAACCCAAAACAAAGGGTAGCTATGGGATGCAGGACTCTCACATCATGATCATCCCGACAATAATGAATCGAGCACGTTGAAGCTCAATGAAGCAGTGTCATTAAAGAGAAAAGCTGAAAAGCAGAGCGGCAGCTAGTTCAGCTCCGTGGACACCTACACTGCAGCAGGACAATTACTCAAGTATATGTTAAATTATGATTAAAAGCGCAAAAAAAAAAACACAAACAGAATTTATGTGAGCGCCTCAGCTCACACTTGAGACAGAAAGACGAGTCTGCTAACCTTTCGCTGGTGAATCTTTCAGGTTCCGTCGCCCCGCTGTTCTAGAGGTGAGTCGTATCCGTTTTAGCACGAGGAGCCTGTGCCTGTGAGTATGAGTGCGAGGCAAAGAGAGTGAGCTTCCCAACTTTGCTGGACGTACTGCCTCACTGTCAGCAAAGGAAGAAGGAACCCGCACGCACACGCAACACACACACACACACACACACACACACACACACGTACGAAACGGTTGGAAAGAACGGCCCCCACCCATTCCCCGGCACCCTCCCTTCAAACTGAAACTATTTGGCAGCGATCCCCACACCTCCACCTGTGCTGCTGTGAGGAGAATGACGCTCCCAGCCGGGCCAGGCCTGGAGGACTTCCTGCATGGGGCAGAAAAACGCTGCAGAGAGAGGGAGGAGAGGAGAGGTTTTGGGCCAAGGTTACACGCTAATGCTGAGAACAGGCAGATCACAAAGACTGACAGGATGGGGGAAGGTGCGTGAGGTCTCACAAAGACATCTTTTCTTTCTACTCAGGTGCGGCTTGACCGTGATGCAACAGCAATGAGCATTAATATCCCTAAGCATTCTCCATTCTGCATCAATCTGTCTGTGGTCCTGTGCAGTGCTGTCAGAAGACCTCCCTCACTTCATTCACTGAGGTTTGCTGGTGCTAAAAATAGCAGCCTTATCTAATGGGCTCCATAGGAAACCATACCAAGGTGTCTCACAATCTCAGCTGTTTAAAATGCCAAGAATATGACAAAAAAATGTCGTAGCGAAATATGCCAGGGTGCCGTTCCACTCATCCGAATGACTCCTGCGTTTCTCCTTCAATGAATACCATGGTTTTCTTGTTTGTCCCACAATGCCACCGGACTATGTTCTTTGATGGATCTTCAGATGAAGGAACCGTAAGGAATGGAGGTGGTTGAGTTGACGAAGACTGGAAATAAGAGTGTGTCATCTCCTCTTCAGCTGCACCGCTGTGGCTGGCCATCTATGCAGCTTACCTCATAGTTACCTCAATCAATGATTATTTCACCATGCGCTGATCCCTCTAACCTAGACCCTGACTGTGCTATTGCGGGGGACAGATTATATTCATTAGCTCACTGGATTTTTTTACTGAAGCATAATATAGCTATAAAAACCGGAAATTGAACCATCAGCTTAAGTCTACATCCTTAGTCATAACATTAGCGGACACCATTCACGTCTTCCTCAGTGATGAAACACTGATTGAGGAGATATAATTGTAACTATTGTTTGTTGAGGATCACGGCAGCAAGGACAGTATTGCTGTGGGTAATATGAAATTTTGTAACACAGAGCTGTGTGCGAGAAGATTCCGTGATTCCTGGACTACCTCCTATAAGTCACCCATTACAGTTTGGGCAGGGAGCAGAGCCAAAAGCACTTAGTTGGGTTTTACCGGCAGTTTTTATGCAATTTGTCAACTCATGTACATGTAGGTGAACATTGTGTAAATGTCATTGTTTTCATTGACAGTATCACAAAGTATCATTTGTGTACCTAGACTGTCGTATATCGAGGTGAAAGCAATGACCCTGTGCAAATTAGAAGACCCTGTTCAGTTTTTGCTGAGCCATGGGCGTAATTTTTGCCTGGAATGTGTCAGAGTTCAGCCCTGCTCAGAGCAAAGAGTAAAACAACATTCTTAGATGGGACAATGGTGCAGTAACCACACCCTAACTACCAGCCCCCCCCTCCCATTGTCACTCCCATTTTACACAAAGGTGCTATGGGACCAGTTTTCCCATAACACCTTGTCATTGTCACTGGGCACAAATTGCAGGGTTTTTTTTTTGTATCAACCCTTCTTTAATGTGTTGTAAGACAACAGGTTAATCATGTAACTAGGGCAGAAAGAGGGCTTGGTCACTCCTTTAGTCCTCAAATGAAGGCCATCGAAATTATTTGATGATTTGCCTTATAGTGTTTTGCCTCCTGCACTTAGGATGGTAGTAGTATAATTCTGTTTGGAGAATAATAGAAGAGTCATTGTATGATGTGGCCCAACCCTTTGTTATTGATCTCTCTTCTCCTGGTCACTTGCTTCTCCTCAGACTGACTTACCTGATGAATTTAGTGTGAGATGTAAAAGCAGCAGATCCCATGTCCATTCTCAGGGTCCAGCAACAATGACAACCGAAGCCGATTTGATGTGAAGGACGATTCACTGTCGGCATCTGGGTGCTGTGAACATTTTTGGAGAAATCTGCAGGCACCCTGTACTGTGGCCATAATGCGCAGTGTTGCTCCTGAGAGGGGGCCCAGTGTTACTAGCAGTTGTGTGGCTTAACACCGCGCTGGTGCTGTTTCCGTCGGCAGCCTTTGTCTGGGGGTTTGGGTTCAGGGCCAGCGCCTTGCGAGCAGCCCGTTAACCTGCGGGACTCTTCCTCGGCTGTGCTTAGACCCATCTCCCCACACTCTGGGCCGCCCAGACCCCTGACGTGGCCCCGTGCATGTGTCTGCGTCCAGCTTGCCATCTGTCTGTTGCTGATTTCTGCCTTTTACGCTCGTTCTACACCAGGAATTTCGCGAAAACAATGGGCAGTCTCATATTGTCTCAGTTACAGGGGCAGGGCCAGAAGTGTACGGCACGCAACATACTTATTTAACCAGCTTTTAATTAGACTGAGCTGTTTGCTGCTCAATCTAGTGTCAGTGTGATTTGTTTAACGGTTATCTGTGACGGGTTTTGGTCGCAGTGATTATTGAGAATGCTCCAGTGTGCATTAACATTTGAAAAGCTGCGAATTTATACCTTACCAGGTCTGATGCTGTTGCCCGTATGGTGCTATTTTTAGCACTGAACCGCCACCTTTTGAAATTAATCCCAGGCCACACAATACTTGCAGGAGGAGGATTGCTCAAAATTCAGAATTTACTTTAGTTTGTAACTCTAGATAAGAAGTAGGGAGAACACCTACTTTGTCGTTATTCTTGTAATATAGCCAGTAGACCAGAATGAAATATACTAAGGCCATCCGTGCTGAGTTACTATATTTTTACGTATGAGCCTATTCCCAGTTGACTGTAATGAGAGTGGACTGGAACGTGTGACTCTCATGCCAATTGACGTAGACTAACTTGATGAGGACTGTGCTCCAAACTGTCAGCTATAATTAATCTTCCTTCACGATTCATTTAACGCAGCGTCATGTTTATTTTTCTGTTTACCTTTTTTTTTTGTTACACCTGTTGAGTTATTTTGTTTTTTTTCTTTCATTTATCTAAAGCATCACAGGTACAGGTACCGCAATGATGTAGTCCACGACATCCAAACTCCATTTGTAGTGGACTTCATTTTCTGAATGTCATTGACTATTGAACTATAACAAGAAGAGTTGGGAAGAGTTGCAGCTTGGGAATTAGTTTAATCAAGTGTTTAAATGGGTAGATAGAATAAAAATCTGTATGTTCCTACATATACTAGAAGTGACACTGTTGTGACTGAAACATGTCAATAAATTAGCAGTAAACTTTAGATTCAGGATTCAGATTCAACATATTCATCATTTTCCATTTAAACTAAGTTAATTTTAATCACAGTACAAGTGACCAAATGACCTCTGTCAGAGCACAGTGAAATAAGGTTTTCCCTGGAGGGAACTTTAGTATAGGTGCCGATTCAGGACAGCCATGCGTGTGGCCAAATCCTTTTTTAATAAGTCTTTGAAGCTGATGTAACAGGGTCATTAGTTCATTTTGCTGGATACTTTTCTGTCAAATACAAACCAGATTTATTCATGAACATTAATAAACTTGCACAGAAGTTAATTGTCCCCAACGCAGTAAATACTTAAAGTAGTTGAGTGTAACATCTCCACAATATCATTACTGTAGCTGCTGCCTACAATGAATAATTTATGCTTTTGACCTACATAGTCAATTGATTGGCTGTTATTGTACCCTGGCAAATAAGCAATTAATCCGGTTTAGCCATATTGACTTCTGACGTATATGACCTTGTTAATGGCCAATAGGCAAGGATACTTCAGACATAGTTAAGGTGCTGGTGAGGTCTCTCGTGTCATCTACTGCAGTCATTGTTCATGCACTTGCACACACTTTAAAGCATGATTATTTTGACCAGACACAGGAAGTCAGCTGGCACTCGCAAAGAGCACTTCACAGGATATGGTAACTCTTATCAGCTCTACGATTCTTTCAGTGCTGTATAATTAAACATCTCCCTTTCGCTTTCGCAAATCAATTTTGTTGGCAGTGTTAAATTCTCGTAATTCAGTGTCCCTGTTTTTGAAATATTCTTGGGACACGCAGTGATGGTGTTAAGCAGTAATATGTGCAGTGGCAGAGTTTTCTTTTCTGGATAAAGACTGAGAGGTATCTCCATGTTTCAGCTGTCGCTTTCCCTGAAATTGTGGGCTTGTCTCTGGTCCTTCACCCATCTCCCCTCATTAATTCCCATTCATGATGTTATTTTCTCCATCAGTAGCATATCACGGTGGTTGGAAATTGACAGTGAGGGCCACAGGTTTTATAATACCATCTTACTGTTCTATGCTCAAGCTCAGAAAGTTCGGGGAAATGGGATTTGGCTATTTATATATTTATGATGCTGTCTACACCTCCTCCAACTAGTCCGGCGCACGAGTTCTGAGACGGCCCTCCGGCACACTGCAGAACCGGCAACTACTGCATCCAACTGCCAGCATGTATCGACAACTCAGGCCCGACCCTAATTACAGGAACAGGGCAACGGATTTAGCAGGGATCCTGACCGAAACAGAGCAGGCTGACAGGAGGGTTCTCCTGAAGGGCCAGGCTGGACGGGAGATTCACAGGCGCGGACCACAGAGAGAGGAGGGGCAGAGAGGCTATTTCGAGACTCACCGCCGTCACTATTTATCATAGTTTCAGTCTCTGCGCGACACTGCAACCTACAATTCCCTGCATGTTGCGGGGCCGGCTCCCTTGCACCCCCCACCCCCCCATCTCTGACAGGACCAGCATCCAGAGGCAAACTCCCAATCTTGCAGCCCCCTGCGGCTGTGAGACTCCAGGTGCAGCGATGACACGGTGACACGCCAGCTGCTTCCTGCGCACATGTCACGTGTCCGGTACGTATATATTGGTTGGAACACATATAATGTCTGAAAAAGTTTTTAAGCGTCACCTTGTTAAATGCTTGTGTCTCTGATCAGTATGGTAACTGGAGAATAGCAAAAGAGTCCTCACATGAAGTGAGATTTTAGTGTAACATTCTTTTTTGTTATTATATGTTCTAGGTTTGCTTGTGGCTTCAAGGGTGTAAAGCAAACTGATTCATGGTGGGAAATCTCACTTAAAGACTTTACTCTTTACTCTTGTTTGTTAAAAGAAAATTAGAGATATTCTTCTATATAGGTCTAGCAGTTTGCACATGCTGCTGCATTCGTACATTCCCGCTCGCTTCACCGCCCTGCTTGCTCCCCTCTTGTGCTCTCTCACTCTCCATCACATCACTCACTCACGCTCCTTCCACATTCAGTCTCCAACAAAGTAGACCCACTTCACAACCAACAAGAAGATGTCAAAATTAAACTCTTACCTTACTGAGACCTGTAATTTGTTTTTGTTTTTATTTTTGTGTGTGTACCCCTGTACATTACTGACATGTATGGAAGGTGACAGTTACTAGTCTTGTGTATTATGTAGTCTTTATATATTACAGCATTATCACTGATTGATAAACGCTTTACTACAAATCTGTGGAACTGGGCTTGAAGGAAAAAATATATATAAATAACTGCAAGTAGATGTATAGATGATTATAATTATATATTAAAGTGGTATATTTAAGTTTACAGTAGTAAATGCTTTTAAGAAGTTATAAATGCAAATAATTCAAGGAAAAAAAGGAACGGGAAGGGGAATTCTTGGAAAATCATTGCAGCTCTGCAGTTCAATGACTAAGACACCTAATAGTAATTCAAACCCTAACTGTAGCTTTATACTACAGGCAAGCCTTAACCTAGGTCTAACCCTAAAGACAACCCTTAAGCTATCTCTAACCTTCAAAGTAACTCTAACCATAACTGAAGCATTATCCCAACAAAAGTGTGGGGAAGCCATTATTGTCATGACAGAACTCTCGGGAAGGGTCTGACAGGCCTTTATTGGGGCAAACCAGAGGGAACACCAAGTCACGAGCAGGGTCAGTACCAGAATCCATCCTGTCCGAAAGGCCAAAGCCAAAGGGGAATCCGGGATCGTTGTCAGGTCGGGTGCCGGAAGGTCGTAGAGCTGGGAGGTCCGTCTGAGGATGCAGACAAGGCACATGGGGAGAAAACACGAGGGTGGATCAGGGCTGGGGTGGACGGGAGTGGGACGGGTCTGGGGGCGCAGGAGAGTCAGGCGGATCAGAGCTGAAACAGAGACACAGGAGAAAGTCGCTTGGAAATTGCTACTACAATACCTCATATGGAATGATGGTCGTGGGGGGCTTAGGTAGTGAATGTGGGTGTGGTGGAGCAAAGGAGGGCGTGGCTTTGATTGCTCACATCTGCTGGTGTGACAATTATTATTAGAGCTAGGATTAGGCTTATGGTTGCCATTAGGGTGTAAGTAAGGTTAGGGTTGCCATTTGGGTGTAAGTAAGGCTAGGGTTGCCATTAGGGTGTAAGTAAGGCTAGGGTTGCCATTAGGGTGTAAGTAAGGTTAGGGTTGCCATTATGTTGTGAGTAAGGATAGGGTTGCCATTAGGGTGTAGGTAAGGCTAGGGTTGCCATTAGGGTGTAAGTAAGGTTAGGGTTGCCATTAGGGTGTAAGTAAGGCTAGGGTTGCCATTAGGGTGTAAGTAAGGCTAGGGTTGCCATTAGGGTGTAGGTAAGGCTAGGGTTGCCATTAGGGTGTAGGTAAGGCTAGGGTTGCCATTAGGGTGTAAGTAAGGCTAGGGTTGCCATTAGGGTGTAGGTAAGGCTAGGGTTGCCATTAGGGTGTAAGTAAGGTTAGGGTTGCCATTATGTTGTGAGTAGAGTTAGGGTTAGGGTCTGAGACATATTGTGCTCATTTTGCACTGGCTGTGTTATTTGGTTCTGCTTCCTTATCTACATCACAAATTTGTGTATATTCAGAATGAATGGACACAGCAGGGTCGTGGAGGGTTGGAGGGAAGTGGACTCAGTGATAACACAGGCTCCTAAACTCTTTTGGAACTGGCTAGTGGTTTAATAATAACAGAAAAACCTTCTGTTGAAGACCAGCGTAGGTATGCTCTGCACCATGCAGTATGAATAATATTACATGTAGGGTACGCTACACAATTTGTGTGCAGCATACACTCTGTAGTGTGCACTCAGAAGTATACACTATCTAGTGAACACTTTGTAGTGTATATTCACAAGAGTACATTATGTAGTACCCTATAGTAGTGTGCACTTGTTAAAGGTTTTTTAGAGTTAGGGTTAGGGTTTCATTTATGGTTAGGGTTAGAACACTCTAACCCTAAATCTTGCACGAATTTTAATGTCAAATTTAACCCTTAAACTAAACTCTAACCCTAATAACAACCTTAACCTTAACATGTTAACTTTGATAACAACCACAATCATAACTATTTGTGTAACCTAATATGAACTCCTACCCTGGTTCCAGCCATAAAGACATCTTAAAATGACTAATTTGGCGCTAAAAAAATGAATATATACAAAACACGCAGTAACACCTAAGACTCTTAGCTCCGAGATCTGAATCAGTTGAATGTCAGTCAAGCATACTGTTCCTTTTTGTATAACAGACAATGCTTTTGAAAGCAATTTTTGAATGCAAGTAGCAGTTTTACCCACCTCAGCTCCATTACAGATATCAATCACATTCTGGAAAATTTCAAGTAATTCATATAACAAAGAAATACATTGAGTTGCAGACTGTGGTCCTGCAGTATTTTCGCTAATGGTGTACAGCAGTGGCTTTCAGGCAGTGGTACTCTGGGTGCCTTCAGGTGCTACACAGGAAGAGTGTGGTAATTTACTATAATTCAGGTTGCTGCATTTTTTTTTTCATCCATGTGATACTTGACTGCTTTGGTTTGATCCAAAGTTGTATTTTGCCCATAAAGTCTGAGAAGTGCCGCTATGCAGAAATGTCCTGCATATATCAGGAGCAGATTTTTGTTATTAATTGGTTTAGCATGAGTTAGCTATGAGCATAACTGTGCTATAGTGGTCTCCTAGGCAACTCTGGCTTCACTTCAGAACTCTGGGGCTGCTTCCATGAAGAAACTCTCAGATCTCTGACTGGATACAGTCAATGACTTGAGTGCCCACCTCTGTTTATTTCCTGTATGTTAGATTATGGTTATATTTATTCTTAGAAAACAATCACAAGTCTGAGTGGCTGTTTTTCTGGGGGAGGTTTTGGTCAGAGGACTTTTTGGAGGGAAACTTCTTATTAAACCTTTCTTCTTCAGCGGTGGTTTGCCAAAAGGAAATGGTTATAATTTGTGGGCTTTGATAAGCCCTTTTGTGGACAGTCTCCTTTTACTCATACATGGTATTCGATGTAGGATATATTAAACCTAAAAGTCCACATTTTAATTTAAAACATCACCAATTGGTCCATATAAAAAGGGTTATTATCACCCCAAAAAAAATTTGGTTGCTAGTTTTCTTTATTGCGATTTAGTCTAAATTGGAGTCGTATCAGTCATTTAAGGGTAATAAGCTGAACACAGATGTATCTAAGGAACGCCCTCATTCTGTTTTTAGGACCTTGGGGGTGTCTGACAGGGTAGCATGTTCTGTTCTGAAATGTAATGCAAAGAACAATATGGGGAACACATCATATCCAAGCTGATTTGTGAGACACAAAAATCGCTGCAGTAAGTCTGAAGGCGGCATTGTAGTTTTCAGCCTGGAACTTTCCTGCCCTGATGACACAGTTACAAGACCGAGTGAAACAGGAGTTTAAATTAAATTAGCACAATGTGAGCAAGTGAAATTTATGTTGCGTCTCATCCTCCACCATCTTTTAATGCCCATAAACGTGTTTGGCTATTTACTGTTCTACTCTCCATAGCACGCACTGTATTTTTTTTTGTATAAATTCTCTCTCTCTCTCTCTTCCACCCCATCGACAACAGCCGTAACCCACACCCAGTCCTAACATTATCCATAAGTAACTAAACAAAATACAGTATCGTTGGCATTTTTAGTTTTTTGATTTTAGTCATGGGTTTTTATAAAATTGAGGCTTATATTATGGGGACCAGAAAAATATCTCCACAAGGTAAAAAGTAACAGATTTTTATCATATTGTGGGGAAATCTGGTCCCCCCCAATGTAATGATTACAAAAATCCACACATGCACAGACACACAGGTAAAACTCAATTTAGCCTCCAGAAGTGCTTAGAGGTTAGACAATTTGTACATGCAAATGTGCCTCTGCACACCTCTGCTGTATGGAGCTGTTATTTTTCCATAGGTTACCTTCCTATTGTTTTTAACCAGTCTGGCAATTCTCCTATGATCTCTCTCATTACCAGGGTTTTTTTTCCCATTGATATATAGTGATAATTTTAAAAGATATTTTATAATTAAAATGATGTAGGCAAAATTTAGTGGGACAAAGAGACTTCAAACTATCAAGTCCAGTTTTTTAATCGCCGTGCCAGTTACAAAAAATAAACTTAATGTTTGTTCAGAAAAGGATTTGAAGTTGGCTGCCATTCTCAGACAAAATGCTTACCTTATACAAACGATGATCGGTATAAAACTGATGAGGGAAAATGCTACCCAGCCTGTTGATGCAGTTCAGATGGTATGAGCTGGCCTGGATACATACATGTATTATTTGAGTTAATTTGAGAGAGATGGAAAGTCCTTGAGTCCCAAACCTTAAAAGGGACATTGCTGCCTTGGAAATGGTTCCCCGTAGGGCTACGCGAATGATTCCTGGTCTTAGAGGAATGTCTTATGAGGAGAGGTTAGCTGAGCTCAATCTGTTCCGCTTCGAGCAAAAGAGACTAAGGGGGGACATGATCCAGGCATATCCTCCTGAGACCCCACCCATTCATTTATGTCCATTGTAGTGGTCATTTTAATTTTGTATCTATCTTTTCACTGATGTTAGGAAACAAATTTATTCCTGTTGTACACTAAAGAGGACATGCTGTGAAAT
>JABFEB020000040.1:31098758-31135654 GCA_019775895.2 Stomatorhinus ivindoensis
TCCCTACAATGTCCCCCCCCCCCCTTCAATTTCAGATAGTAGATGGAGACTGAGACATTAACAACACAAACATTTTTGTGATTGGCAATAGCGGTTTTAGACCGGCCATTTCAACTGGGGAAGAGGACAGACTGGGACCAGTTGTTCTGTTTGGGGGGGGCAGATGCCATCTGGCACACCCACGTTGAGAGTCCATCATGAAACTGTCACGCATGTAGTAGTTCTTTCCCAACACAGTCACATTGCTAAAACAAAAGGAAGGTATTTCCTGATTTTAAGCACCATAAACTGAGACTTTTCTCCCAGTCTGATCAACTGCTGTAGCTTGGCTACTTGTTTAATTTTGTAACTGTTGTGAGTTGTATTGTTATGCATTACAGTATATTGAGTTTTTAATATATGCCAACTTGGTGTTAAACTGAGGTCGAGTGTTGGAAAAAAAATCAGTTTTTGTTTTCCGGTCTCAAGGAAAATGTTGGCCAGTTGTGTACATTGTATTCAGGGACGACTCCTCTGAACAAAAGACTTCTGGGTGTAACTGTGCATGTGTGTTAGCCTGGCAAGGTTAAGTGACGGCAGCAGCAACCTTGCCGCAAATTAATTAAATCTGCGGGGCCATTATTTTCCGGATTGATGATTTTTGCCGAATACTTTCTCTAAAGCTCTTCTAACAGTCAGATGCTGTAACAGTAAAACTGCTGTCCAGAAGAAATATGTGTAAACGCTGGGTGAAATCTGATTAAATTAGTTCTGCACCTAATTCAACAGCAATCGGCTTTCTAATAGAAAGCTTCTGCTTTGGTTGCTAATTTATCAGGAAACGGATCAGATCGCCGATTCTAAGGCTGTGACTGTGCTTCAATGGAACGCAGCTTTGTGGACAGAATCTTTCCAGAGGAGGATGGAGATGTCTTGGCATTCTAGCTGTCAGGTCTTTCTCAGGTATCCTGTACCATCTCTCATAAGCCTACAGGCACTGCTTGCTTTTTTGCTTGCAGAGATGTTTTGTGGTAAGAAACATTAACTGGACTTATTGCATATTTGAACGTCACTTATTTACTTTTCTTGTTATCCACAAGGGGGCGATGTTGGATCTTCAGTCAGAGAAGGTACCTGAAAAAAAAAAAAAAAAAAAAAAAAACCTGAGCCCTCCCACAGAAACACTTGCACCCAGAAAGCAAAGCGCTGGGTTGGTCAATTGAGTAAGACTCTGTGCAGGTCCTGAAAGATGCCAAAGGTTCAGGCAGATGTTCAGTCACAGGTTGTTCCACGAAAAGATAATTTATTTTTAGCTGTAACATTTTATTCATGCAGAGCTTTGTTGCTCATCTTCTTGGATTACATTGTATCAATATAATAATAATAATAATTATTATTATACTACTACTACTACTACTACTAATAATAATAATAGTAATATACTTGTCGTTATGTAAAATTATTGAATAAATTAGTGCTAAACGAAGAATTATTGTAATGCATTATTCATTAATACTTCACAATATGTTTGGTTTTCTTAAATCCTTACAGCTGATGTGTTTAATATACCTTAATTACCTTCTTAAGATCATTTATGGTGTGTGGTTGTAGGTGTTATTAAACATTAATAGCATTACTGCTACGTCAACATTTCACAGCACATGCTCTGTTAATATATGTGTGTGTGCATTGTGTGTATATATGCAAAGTTTATTATTATCCTTAAAAACATCCACACAATCAAGCAACTATATCCCCCCACTACAATGAGTTATGAGGTTAAAACTAAGCAAGTTTAAACCTGCCCCAGATATTTTTTCTCTAACTAGAGGTAGAATGCTAAGATGTAATAACCCTGCAATGGATAAGTGACTGGAGGAAGGATGTATGGATAGATGAGTGGATGGATGGATGACTGTTAAGAGGCATGATTAGATGCATCTATGTAGTGGAGAAATTCAATATGTAAAATAAATCAGGCTTGGGCACATATTCAGCTGCTGTGCTTTATCAGCTGAGTACATCTATCCTGTGCAGACCTGAAGGATGACACCGGGTTCACCATTAAAAGGGTGAGTTTTCTGTGAGAGCTCCAGGAATCGCAGTTACACTCGAGGAGAGAATTTTGCTGTAAAGCAAGGTTTTTTTTTTTTTTTAGCTGTCTAGATAACTGTCTAAATATAAACTTTGTTCCAGCCTGGTACACTGTGTTTTGACAGACCAGCCTTCACAGAGTCACCCATCTGCTACTGAGGGACTTTCACCTGAAGGTTTCTCATTTCCGCAGGTGCCTGGCCTCCTCTTGCCAGCTATTGGCTGACGTTTCTGAAAGAGTGCATTGGAGGAGTGGGACGGGTCTGTACTGCATTGGAGGAGTGGGATGGGTCTGTACTGCATTGGAGGAGTGGGACGGGTCTGTACTGCATTGGAGGAGTGGGACGGGTCTGAACTGCATTGTCTGGCAAGCCCGCAAATGCCCATCATGCACCAGGCTGTGGCAATACAAGAAAATGTAGCTTGGGGGTGAGAAAAGGAATCAAAGATAAATGTGTCTAATTTAATAACTAGACAAACCCCAAGTAATAACAGTGGGGCTTTTAAGCATAATGGGGGTTTAGATATATCAGAATTGTGCAACCTTAGCACTCCCTGTCCTAACATAGCAGGAAAGCAAACCCAGTCGACTCGCAAGGACGCTCACTAAGCTGCTGTTGTAACTGCAGGAAGGGGTTTTGCTTTATTCTATGCACCCTGGACCTATAATACACCCCTGTTAGCTAAGTGGCTTTAGTGCATTCGCTGCAGAAACCCATGCCACGTCGCATGCCCGAGTCGCATGCCCAAGTCACATGCCCGAGTCGCATGCCCGAGTCGCATGCCCAAGTCACATGCCCGAGTCGCATGCCCGAGTCGAATGCCCAAGTCACATGCCCGAGTCGCATGCCCGAGTCACATGCCATTGGCCACTGCACAGTTGCAGCCTCGAAATGACCCCAAAATGCTATAAATCACACATAAAATATTCCAATGTTAGACAACTAGTGAGAAGCAGTATGACTTCAGCAGGCTTAGCCCTGTATACTTTACAGATGAATGCCGTTCTGAGGCAGGATCTCATGAACAAGGACGCTGTGCCCTGTGGTTTGACAGGAAATGGTGAAAAATGAATTGAGCTACAGCACCTTTGTCCCTCATGGAATGGTACCATTTTAGCCTAATGTAGGAACTGAGAGCATCTGATAGCATGGGGTTCCTACCCTGGGGTGGTACCAGGGGTGGTGCATCACTGAAGCACAGATGACATCAGATGTAGCCATGTTGAATCGACCGGCGACTGTCACGTTGCCTGGGATACGAATCTGGAATATAGAACATGTAACTATCTCAGGTTCTAGGTATGGTTAGGGTCATTACAAGTTCTTATTCATCTCTGTGACGCATTTGTCTTACAACTAAGGTTCAACAAAACTCAAATCGCCAGTGTCACTTTGACCATGGTCTGTGATTTTTTGAACCCTAGCTTTCAGTGCTATAAATGATGTGACTGGAAGGTGTCACACCACCGACAAACAACAGGTGGCGCTACTCACTGCTCAGACAATGAATTAATGAAACGGATGCTGGAATACAATGCAAGCTCTGATGAAAAGACATCGGCCTCAACATTGTGACTTTGAATCGGAGGCGAGGCCTTGTAGCAAAATAGTGAAAATAAATTATTTTAGTGAAAATAACTAAATGACTATTAAAAACAATAAATAATAAAAATATATATTGCAACAATAATAATATGTGATGGACTGACACTACAGGGTAGACTCAAGGCTCTGTAGTACCTGGGACAGACTGTGACCCTACCCTGGATGAACAGGTAAGATGGTTGGAATAATAATAATAATAATAATAATAATGTTTTCAGTGATAGACTGCCATTCCATTCTGAATGCCTCCTACCTTTTGCCCTGCGCTTGCTTTGAATAGCATACAGGCTCATTGTGACCATCTATTCATCTATCTATCCATCCATATATCCATCCATCCATCCATTCATTTTCAGTGACTGCTTTTCCTATTCAGGGTTGCGGGAGGTCTGAAACCTATCCCAGAGGCTATGGGATCAAGGCAGGGAACAGCCCAGGATGGGGCACCAGCCTGTCGCAGGGCACACTCACACTCCAGTCACTCACACAGTCACACCTAAGAAGAATTTGGCAACGCCGATTAACCTCTGCATGTTTTTAGACAGTGGGGGGTAACTGGAGTACCCAGAGGAAACAACCTTTGAAGAAGCGCCCCCCTGTTGTGACCATATCCTGGATAAATAAATGGAGAACATGGATGGATGGAATGGTAATCCTGATGCATTTTGAGATGGACTGGCATCCCAGCCTTGTGTCCTGCACTGTCTCTGATATTCTCCAGGTCTCCCCACCCCCATGAACACAATAATTGGTTGGGAGATAGAGGGATATACAAGAAGGAAAAAAGGCTGTGCTGCTGTTATCATGTCACACTTTGTCTGGGTGAGATGCTGCACTTCTGTGTGGGTAGTAGACAGTCTGACCTAAGTCACCCATCAGCTGTGGCTGGGTCTCCAAGGCGATGCTGAATAATTGGCATCATTCTGCCATGGGAGGAATGTGTCATGCTGACCGGGGATTCTCAGCCGGGCAGTGCCTGCAGTCTTTTCGTGGACTTTCGGAAAAAAAAACAAAAAACGATTTGATGCAAGCATTCCTGCAGAGGTGCCACATGACTGTGCTGTGAAAAGCAACCAATCAGGTTAGCAGGTAGAGTATGACAAGGCAGCACGCTGACCAATGACGGCTGCTCCTGTGGGCTCTTTCCCAGAGCTACCATTGTTGCCAGGGCCTACGTAAACCTGTACTGGTACAAGCAAGGCAGTATGATTGTGTATTTCATACAGTATATCTGTTTTATGGATCAATCAAGGACAAAAGTCCAAGTGTTTAGAGTCCTGGTGCTGCCTGTCTTGCTGTATGGCTGTGAGACATGGACACTATCCAGTGAGCTGAGACGAAGACTGGACTCCTTTGGTAATGTGTCTCTTTGGAAAATCCTTGGCTATCACTGGTTTGACTTTGTGTCAAATGAGCAGTTGCTAGAATTGTCCTGAATTAGGCACATTGCCTGCATTGTGAGGGAGCGTCAGTTACGGCACTATGACCATGTGCTGCGTTTCCCTGAGGGTGATCCGGCTCGCAGGACCAGGACCAGGCCGAGGGGACGCCCACGTCACACCTGGCTGCGGCAGATGGATGGCCATTTCCGGAGGGTGGGACTGCACCTTGTATCTGCCCGGGGATCACTGGCTGGTATCTCGAGGAGCTTCACTGGTGGGTACAACAACGTGCTCCATCAGCGCATAGCCCCCAACCTGACCTGACCTGACCTGACCTGATTCTATTTTCCAGAATAAACACTATGTTCAGGAAACCGCATGTAAAACTTGCAGTTGTAAAATTTGTATCTACTCATGCTTTTTTTAAAAACTGCTGATCAGCCGCATGTGACCCGAAGCCTATTGGGGAGTAAGGTAGTGTCAAGCGAGTACTCAGACCCACTGGCAAATATACAACTGTGCTCTTGAGCCAGTTTAGATGTACCAGTTTTCTGGACTTCATGTCTGTGGACTTTGGGAAGTAACTGGAGATACTCAGAAAGCTCCAAAACAAAAAAGCTTACCTAAGCAAACTGCACACATATATCTATGAAGGCGCGGTGTTCCAGTCACGATGCATGTCATCCATCCTACGCCAATAACCATACTCTTTAGGCATATTTTTCCTGGTTTTTTGCACACAAGTGCATCGGTAATTGGTCTTGTTACAACATTCTGCTGCTCCCTAATGAAAAAATGCCACCTGGAATAGGGTTGTAGCTGCGGTTGGGGATTTTGGGGTATCGCATTCCGTAACCCCTTGGACTGCTACACACGGCTCCATCAGAAACAGAGACACAGGAGAGCCCCGTCAGCCAGCTTTGTAGAGGACTGTGGGTGAGGACCGCCCCCCCAGCCCCCCACCCTCGTGCTGCCGTCCAGCGTAGCTGTTACCACTGGACACATTTTCACTTCAGGGGAGTACACAGTACCTGTCTGTTATAGCAGGACTCCCCAAGTAATTCCTGTTTAGAAGAAAAAACAGAAAGTAAATACTATGTTTTTGTGGAAAACTTCAAGATGCAATAAAAATATATCATTTGAACAGCCTATGACCTGCCAGGAAATTCAGTTTTGTTTTTGAGTTTGTCAAGCTGTCAAACTCAAGCCTGTAACTATTAACTACAATGGCCCAGAGGCATTGGTGTTGGCAGTGAAGTGTAAAAAGCAGGCCAGACCCTATTCAGATTGACCCCCCCCCCAGCGCCTTGGGCCCCCACCGTAGTATTCAAACTTCTTCACACTGTATTCTGGGAGAATTGGAACCAGGCCCCACGTACGATGTCGTTTCCTCCCATTTTCCTCTTCTGTTAAACTTTGTCCTTATTCCATATTGTGCTTTTCTTGATGAAACTTAATGAAGATAGAAGATGAAAAACTTATGATTTCTGTTTGCATAGCTAGCATTTTCCTTCAAACTAATTTACCATTTTTCCTCATTTATTACAGCTGAACCAATTTACTGATAGACAGACACACTGGGGCCCTTCTGAGTCTTTAACTAGCAACCTCATGAGTCTGGTTATGAATTTATATCCTGCAAGACTGCGATGCACAGGTGTTTCCTGGATGGATATTGATGGTAAGGTGATACCACCCTGCTATCCTAAATAAACAGAAGGTAAAGTATGTTTTGTGATACTTTATTCATTCCTGTACGAAAATGGTCTTTTTGCCAATCTAGGTTACATGAGACTCACATACAAGTAAGAGCAAGTCACAGTATGGGGTCACAAGTCACAGTTAGGGGTCACAAGTCACAGATAGGGGTCAGGTCAGGATTAAGGGCCAAGTTCAGACATCAATATGCTTGCCCTAAGATTCAAACTAACAACCTTCTGATCATGAGACAGGTTCAGAAATGGTGATGAAGGAGATCCAAGTGGACCAGGCTACGTTCTGTTGGATGGTGGGTATCCAGGAGATGGATCTGCATCCAGGAGATGGATCTGCAGATGCAATGTGGCCCATTGCTTAACATTTCAGTTCCTCATGCTAACATAATTATTCTTTAAGTTTGTTAGTGAGAGTCACAGGCAGAATATTTCTGATTTCCCAAGATTGTTTTTATTGTAAAAATTACTGCATTCCATTTTGGTGAATTGTTTTGTGTTCTATAATTCTTTTATGTGGTGGCCTCTCTACAATCTGTCACACAAAAATGCCAAATTACAAACAGGTGGAAGAGGCAGCTGAGAATATGTTCACGCTCCCTCTCTCTGCTGTATAGGACGCCTTACAGAGCCTGTGATTGGCGGAGCATTCTCTCTATCAGAACACCTTATTTGGTGTGAAGACAAAAGTGTAAATTGACATGTTTGGAAGGCGCCTCATGATGTCAAACCTACCATATGTTGCAGTTTAATTAGTGCTGCTGATTTCTAACCCCAATCCTCCATGATTCATCAAGGCCCGTAGTCTTTTCCTGCTGGATAAAACTCCTGGTGTTAAACCCAGTGGATGAGTCACGCGTTTCACGTCTGCTAGATATGGTGTCAGACAGGTAATGGGTTCAGTATGTGACATTAATACTGCAGAAAGCCCCTAATTGGGACTCTGCACCATCACAGGTCCCAGAACAGACGCTTCGTCCTTGGCTGCCAAGTGAGACGTGACTCCCCAGCATCTTGTGTTGCCTCTTCGTCTCTTATGACCCTCCGGGTATTTTATCCAGACCCAGGGAGGTGCTGCTTTTATCATGATACCGTAGCGTCGGGGCGGACCAAGGCATCGCGGGAGCAGAGAACGAGACGGACACTTGGTAGTCCTGCACCCAACGAGCACCAAGCCAGTTATAAACTGGAAACACGAGGTTGTCAGACGCTCAACTGTACACGGTGGGAGATTTACGTGAGCTAATTACACACGAGGATCGGACCGGGTACACATAAGACACAGGTAACCATTACATTACCATTACAATAACAACAACAATACAAGGGCTATTTATAACTCCACGTGGGACATGCTCGGATGCCGGTGCAACAATACTAAGCATTTCTGATGCCTAATGTTCTCAGCAAGGTTTAGAAGGGCTTGCCATTAAAAATAAATACCCCCCCCCCCCAAATCATGCTGGTCGCAGGCCTTATATTGTTTTTTTTTGAGCATATCCATTTGTTTACTCTGTAATGTTTTCTTCCATGACTATAGGCCTATAATCCCAACGAAATGAATCAACTTAAGCATTACATCGAACAGCCTAAAGTTTGCGCTAAAGTGACCAGATCCTAACATACAGACACACATGCAAACACTTGAAAACATAATTTCCGGTTTCCACATTGCCCTTCGTCACCTCTTTAACATCCTCGAAATAAATTTGAATTTAACAGCCGCAGTGTGGACATCGTTAACAATTTAGCGGAAGAATTTGGCAGTTTGTCCAAGTACAGAATATTTGTTTAAACCAGACTTTAAACCAGGTTCATTTATTCATATGAGAATCCAGAAAGCACGCGTGGAGAATGATGTTGACGCGTAACCTTGTGATTTTCTACAGCGCAAACCCACATGGGAGGGAGATTTCGACTCACTTCTGGCTCCCCTCGCTGCTGTCAGTCCTACCAGGAGAAGTGTGACGGGGCCCTGAATGTACTGACTCAGCTCAGCGGACACCGACGGAGCTTTCGCGACACTGAAGAGAAACCGAGCTAACTCGCTTTCTTTTAACATCCTCCCTTTTCACTGCATGGTGTGACTTGGCAGTGCTAACACTGCTTTCTGGTGTTTATCACACCGACACCGCAAACCTACCTCATCCTCATATTGCACAACTTATGATAAATTATTTATCATCACGACTTTTTATTCTTATATTGCGCTGCTGTTTGTCCAATCCCCGAATACACGTGGTAATAAAGACTCGAAACTTGAATCCAACAATTAATAAGCGGAAGATGCGATACGGTTACCTATGTGACATTTAGTCAATCTCAGTAATACTGCCGTATGATCTTTGCATACAGCTTCTGATATTGTCCTATTCTGCTAAAACTTGAGACGTTTGTGCAAATATTTTAAAAGTATTTCATTCCTCCCCGCTACGTTCTGAATTTCGATCACTGCTGTTAAAAGCTTAAATAGGTACTTCAAATGGTCTCACGCCAAATCATTCTATTTGCTCAGCAAAAAAACTCTACCTAGAACTTAAAGTCTGCATTATTTCTAATTATACAGTCGTATTATTAATGAAGAAGGAAGCTGCAGTTTGTCACCGTGGAGAGCTGGCATCCTGTCATACTACTGAGAGCCAGCCATTAATTTACCTGCTCTTCTGTGCCCCCTCCACCCCAACTCCTTCCCCCGCCGAAACCATGGGGGAGCTGGTTGTATGCAGAATCGGGATCTGAAGGTGACTGATGCGTGTTAACTTCCCTCTGGGGGGGTGCAGGAGTGCTCAGTGCCAGCCCGACCTGGCAGCCGCCCAAGGGTACGCCTCGCTCCACCGAGCCCAGTTTAGTCACTGCAGGGCTGTGGAGGTGTCCTTGAACAGCAGCAATTCTCCTTAACGAAGGTAGGCAGACTGCGGTATCCTCCAGCTATTTCCGCTGCAGCATCAGCCTGCGTTAATTGCATTGCACTCCGAACTTGTGGGCCAGGTTCTACCTGGTGAGGACCACCATATCTGCTTAGTAAGCGAGACGTCGGTAGATACGGGGTAAAGATCTAAATCCCAGGACACCTGGCTGGGGGACGGCCACCTGTTTGGCGTAACAGCACCTTCCCCAGCTATGAGAAAACTGTCGCCCAGCTGTCATCGCTGACCCCTGCTGGGCAGACGCCGGTCGCACCGCTCACCGGGCCGCAGGGCAGACTTCCTCAGGCAGCGCAGATGCTGCCTGTCTCCTCTCATAGGGAGAATAGTGGTACCTCTGGTTCCAGTGTCTGTCAATGACTTTGGGCTTGTCAGGGCAGTTGTCTGAGAGACACCTGTGCCCCCTTGTTTGTCCTGCAGCTGTTGATACAATTTCTACATGATTCCAGATGCATTCATTTAATCGAATACATTCAAAGCTGAAGGCAACATCTAGGTTTCCATTTAAATTTCAAGCCTTATTACCAGTACTACTGGATGAGCAGTTGGAACAATGTATGACTAGTAGACTTTGGTGTTGCTAGGATCTTAAGGAATCTGGGGCTTAGCCCAACAACCAAATCTGTCCCAGGGTTCTCAAACCGACAGCACGATTGTTGAAATATATGAGCTAAACAAATCATTTGGGGCTCCAGTCTGCTTGTAGATATCCTGAAGCATTCATATCATGCTCGCTCAAAAAATATGAACCTGCAGATCACTGAAAAAAGCACCTATAAATAGCACATAATGTGAACAGGCAGGCAGCCGCAGTCAGCATCTTGCTGTGAGTTTGTAGGCTTTCTCACTGTCCTCGTCCACTCATAATTGAAAGACAGATCTCAGCGCGCCACAGTCCGCATAAACCATGAAAGCGAAAAGCACAAACACAAGTGCAAGTTGCACACCCCCAGGTCAGAAGAGTTTTACTCTACTGGATGCTTTTAAACTGAATTCTTATGCAATACGTTTAGTTACAGCTATATGCAAATGTTTGAAGCCTAGTGCGTTTATTTTGTTTTGGATGGAGAGAGGGTATTTGTTTAAGAAGGGTGTTCATTTCTCAAGCATATTTAGCATTACAACAATTTATTTAATCCATCCTAGTTGCCCACTTGCATTGAAGCCTGATGCATTTTAAAGAAGCTTTATGTTTAGTAAGGAAGCATTCTGCTGCATTCGCCAGTAGAATTGCAACATACAGTATGCAAGACCTTCTTTGGACATGTGGCCTGGGGGATAACATATAAAGGATCGTGGGTCTCAAGGCTGGCATAATTTGTGGGTTCTGAGTTCCTGGGTGTAAAGCAAATTGGAAAACGAAAAATGGAAACGCAGAAATTACTGAGAACTGTCAGAAAAAAATCAATACAGATAAACCAGGTTACTAGGCTGCCTTTCTCAAAAGCTCCCCAACACCAAGGAGGCCATAAGAGGTCGGAAAGTCTGGACGATTCCAAGGGCCCCTGAATGACAGAGGCCCTAAAAATTTGGAGCAAAGTTGGATTGGTCTAGATTGGGGGCCTGATATACTGTGCTTTCATGGGGCCAAAATGCTCTAGCAAGCGCACCTGCCAAAGAGACACTCACAGCCAATGACAGTACAAAATTATTTTTAGTAAAAGTCCTTGAAAAGTCATAGCCACCAAAATTAACTAAATGGCCTATGTGGAATATATTCTGGACTCTACATATGCACCTACTTGCTAGAATTGAATTTATTTGAAAGAGATTGTTTATTGATTGATATCCTGACTATCATCACTGCTGTAGACCTTGAATTTCATCTGGGTTTTTGAAGGGCTCCTTTTATTTAAACTGTGACTTATCACAGATGATGGAAATGTCAAGCGTGGGACCGGGGGTTACGGATGGGAGTCTGGGGTCCATCGTCGCCTGCGGACGAGGGGCCTCTTCCGAAATGGATGCGGCAGCCACTTTAATGCCACTTGACTCCGCTCTCCTTTCAGTAGCCAAATTTAATCTGTCCCTGTCTGCCCCTGGGTAATGACCAAATTTACATTTTAATTGCAGATAGATACAGATGAGGCCCTCGTGTGCTCGGTCGGGGGAACCTGACGAAGCGCGTGTGCACACGCACGCGTGTCTGTCCGTCTGTGTGCAAGTACGTTGAAGTGAAACCCAAATGCTTAATTAGACGCAGCCTATAATTTGCCTCTAAACACCTATGTTTCCTGTCTGGTGGACTTCAACTCCCGTCTCTGACTGGGGGACAGTTGCTGTGGTAGACTGTAGCTCACCTGGGTTTCTGGCTTTTGTATGTGCTAGAGAAGCAGCTCCGTGTTTCAGAAGGGCAGTCTTGTTTCCTAGCATGCATCTGTGGTGCAGTGGAGTGATTTAATAGGAGTTATTTGGGCAATTCCCCAGAGGGTCCTCTAATTGCCCTGCACTCAGTGGGATAACAGTGAGATTGAATTATTACCACCTGCATCCATGAATCACAAATCACATATCAAGGATTCTGGCAGACTAGCCTCTGTGCTACAGAACCACTACATTCAATTTTTCGTTTTTTTGTTTACGACTTAAAGAACCGTTTGCTGTCACTAACAATCCTTGTTCTCAGGAACCATGGTGGCCTCCCCTCCGCATGTACGATGCTACTGTCCGGCCAAATTTGTTCCAGAACTGTAATCTGCTAGCAATTTCCTTTTTATCAGCTTAACAGCTGTCCTACTGTACTTGTTAAGAATACTTAGCCCATATGTGTGGCATAAATTCTAATTCACTCAAAAGTATCGCAAATCATTAACGCTATAGACAACCCAAGTGCTTGCAGCGCCATTGACTGAACAATGACACTCAGTTGACGCTTACAGAGAAGACTAATGGTGCTGTGCATATGTGGCCATACAGTAAACAATAAGGGTGACTTGTCCGTAGGACTGCTGGGGTTGCCAGCTTTGTTTTATGAAATTTGGTGACTCAATCATCAGCACTCGGCCTAAAGCTTTCCTGGACATATACTACCAAATATATGATGAATTCTAATGGAGTATATTAAGGAATATCATCCTGAACAATGTAGGTCTCGCGTGGCTATATCTACAATGGAAAATTTCTACTATGGGTGAAATTCTACTATGGGTTACACAAAACAGAAGGTGAAAATTATTAGTATTCTGCTGTGTATTTTTCTAAATGGCTCATAATGTCATAGGCCATAGAAGTCCCAGCCACACCCATTATCGTTATCTCACGTTGATTGTAAACAAACAGAGAGCATCCGACTAGCTGCGGGTTATTCTGCGAAAATATTAGAGCAGCACGCTTGACAGGCGAAGGCTGCCTGACATCAGTCCACAGCGTCATTCAAAACCTGATCTTAACTGCGAAGTAACAGCTGCTGCCCCCTACAGGACAGTGAGATACCAGACGCAGGTTGTCTACTTCTTACTAAATTAAAAATTCATTTTACTCATAAAGATATATAGTTATTTACATATTTACATTTTGTATATTTAGCACACACTTGTGCAAAGTAACATGTAGCTGGCAGGGTGAGCCAGTCCTCGGAGGTTAGGAATCATGCTCAAGGCCCAAAGAGGGAAATTACTCTTCGAATCAGCAACCTTTCAATTGCAGACCCACAGTTCTAACTGGTAAAATACCAAAAGCTCCTCAGCTACTATAAAGGGTCAAACTGACCTTGATGTTGTAATTGTAGTTATTTATCACACCTCTACCCTTTTACTTGTTGTTTTTAATTATGTTTTCTTACTTTACTGGATATACTTACCCTACTCGTTTTCTCATCCATCCATCCAACCATCAAATTGCTTATCCAGAACAAGGTCACAGTATGTACTTCAAAAAAAATTACATCAGGTGACACGTAGCAAAAAGAAAGGGCCGTAAAAGCAAATGTGCGCTCGTCAATGAACACAAGCTCGTAGTTTGATTCAGGAGTACCCTTGACCTCCAATGACGGCTGTAACCACAGCAACAGACCTGAGAAAACCCATCACAACTTTCGAAGGTAGCATCGTAAACATGGAAACAGTATAAAAGGCAATATCAACAAGAAAAATATTTTCACACTCTCGTCAGGCTTCAAAGAGACATTGCACAAGAGTGCATCAAACTGATAAGACATTTATCAGAGCATGAATCAGGATATGGGCAAATTACGGTTAATAGATATAAGCTCTAACTGAGCTTTCACTGACATGCAAAGTAGCTTGTATTAGATGAAAAATTCTAAGATGAAACTAAAGGTGATAAGGAAGGTAAAATAAAGACCAGTACTTCCTTCTGTGCTGTGAGAAGACCTGCGGGTTGAGGCAATAACCATCAAAGAAACAGAAAGCATCCATCTTTGACCCAAATAACATTATCCAGTGAAAGACCCTTCGCGGTAGAATATCTACTGGGAAAGCAGCATCTTTACTTGGGGATTTGGTGAAAATAGATTACGGGAAGCTATTTATCTTGACACGTCCATCTTGGAATTCCCTGTTGCAGAGCAGGTCATCTCCAGGTCAGAAATAATCAAACACTTTTAGAAAAAAATGGGCAATTTTTGGTGTAATAAAATTACACTGGTAACTGACATCTGGAGCCCTTTTATGAAAAAAAAATGTTGGTTCTCCGTTAAGCTTGGAGAAAATGTTATTTTGGATGTACTGCGGTTATCCAACGGAAGAATAGAGCTGTTTTATCTAATACATGGCAAACAAGCCAGACAGATTAGAAATCAAGTTTTTATTGAATGCAGACGTTAAGCTAAACAACATCTTCAACAAATGCGCACACTTGGGTAAAGAAGACAACCAGTTCAGTCAAAGGCTTGTTGACAGTGTTTTTTTTTTTGGCTAATGGAGATCCATGTAAAAGAAGGCAACCAATGTCACAACTGATCACTTCTCCCTTCCTGTGACCCTGGCAAAGGGAATGCAATGGAAAGGAACAAGCCAGAATGGAAGAAAATCAATAAGAACCGAGAGGAGGCTGCGACACATATTTTTATTGTTCCAAATTGCAAAGCACAATCTCTCCACTCCCACAGTGGATGAATGCACGCCCCGGGACAAAAGGTGCTGCTGCTCAGAAAAGCACAAAGGAGGGAACCCGGAAAGCTCTGCAGCACTCTGAAATATGTGCTGGACATTGTGACCCGAAGGCAGCAACACGTACTTTGGATCTCTTTACAGACAATGCACAAGCAAAGACATGCCTTCCTACGGGCATCAGGCAAGCTGTGCCAGGGAATTTCACAGGAAATGATATGAACTTAAGTAGTGCTATCAAGAGCCACGGCGACAACCACAGAAGATACCAGTTTGCAAGGTGCGGCATCTATACAACACGGGACCCCAGGACAAAGTGCAGTGTTTCCTCCTCTAGCAAATGTACTACATGGTCATACAATGTTTGAATTGTCTGCAGGCAGTGGGAAATACACAAAGGAAAAATAACAAAAATGCCATTGAAAATTAATGCATTGCAAACTCATTTTTTTTCCTTTTGCAAATGGTAAACTGCCACCAGTAACAAATCACAAATACCCTGTGGTCTAAGATTGTGTTGTAAAGTAATACATAACCATAATTTTCTAATCGACCCCAACCCAAGCCAAAAAATATTACAGATTTAATAAGACCAAGCAGTTAAAGTATTTCAAGTAGAATCTATATATTAAACAATTAGCTAAATAGTAACTATTCAACAGCTTTTCATTCTGCCTCGCAAGCCAAGGACAATAAGGTTTCATAATTTCTTTTCCATAAAAATACATTCAATGTTTCTATTATTTATTTCTTTGGACTCCATACAGAACAAATATCATAATTGCTAAGTAAATCTACAACATCGCTTTTTGATTCCCAGAAAATAAATACTCCCCCAATGTGCAATAAATTAACAGCACTTTGATTAAATCAGACTGGTTATGATACAACAAAGCAATAGTAAGAATAATTTATCACACATTAGGGCGAATCCAGAGCAGCTCATGCAAACGACATGAGAAGAATATGCAAAACATTTGCGCACAAGCATGTTGTGTGCAACCCGAGATTGTGCACCACCCCAGATCCTGAAAGTGCGAGGAGACAGTGCACCCCACCAAGCCAATGTGTGTGTGTGTATGTGGGTTATGTATATATCACGTTGTGGGGAACAAATGTCTCCACAATGTGATAAAAATGTTATTTTGACGTTCCCACAAATGGAAATTCAGTTTTATAAAAAATCTGTGAATCTAATGTAAAATCAAAAGATGTCTTGTATTTGATTTAGTTAAGTATGGTTATGGTTAGGGTTAGTTAGGGGTTAAGGTCTTCATGTTGGCATTAGAGCTTTCCCCATAGAAATGAATGGAGAGTCCCCACAAAGATATAATTATGAATCTGTGTGTGTGTGTGTGTGTGTGTGTGTGTGTGTGCATGGGCCTGCACCTTGTCATCAATGGGCATCCTGTTAAGGGTTCCCCCGCCTTGTGCCGTATGCTGCCTGAGACTGGGCACTGGATAAATGGTTGGAAGATGCATGAATGATTGTTTATTCCCAACCACTGCTCAATACAACCCAACAATTTCTTTCATGTAGATAAGTAGGCATTTGTAGGACATTTTACGGTTTTAAAATGTGTTAGTTGTGTATTCACAGGTTTGCCCCCTGCTTCCCTTATAATAGACACTATGATGTCACCAGTGCAGCCTGAAGCGCTGGGAAACCCCCCCAGGAGACGGTCAGACGGTGACTAACATGATTTTAGGGCAGGCGAGCAAAGGTTGCTAGAGGTGACAGACTAGCTCTCAGCTGAAGGTGGGATTGGTTCATATCACCTAGGTCATCAGATCTGGACTCCCTGTCAGTTAAGGAAGGCCAGTCAGAATCCCCCCACCCGGGCTGCCTGTCCTCTGGAGACACCAGTGGGGGGGTTAAGAGAGATGTGTGTATGTGGGGGGTGCCTTTCTGTAAGCACCTCTAATCCACCATACCTTTCCCTACTTTCAACAAAGGATTGAGCTTTATAAAAGCATGTTGTGAATCCTAAATTTAGGGTTGATTATGGTTCTGCCGTCTACTGAGGAGTTATTAAAATGTATAGTGTGGTGAGTTAAAGCCCAAGACTTTGTGTTCTTCTGCAACCCCCTATACAACAACATTATAGAGGTGTTCATTTGATAAAATACATAATTGGTTACTTACTCATAAAATGATTTCAATATCATTAGTGACTAGGAATACCTTAGGAACCGTAATGATGAGCTTTTTATGTCTGGGTAATCATTTAATTTGTTTAGGGAAATTGTTCTTTGAAAGAATTGGCTTGCAAATGTGTATACATTGTTTTTAACATAAAAACGTTGAAAAAACATAAAAAACGTGCAAAATTAAGAGGTGTGTGGTTTATTCTAAATGTTTTCCTTAATGTTCACAGGCTTGTAGCCAGTAGATACATTTCACTGAAATTTCTGCCAGGCTTGAGCTCAAGGGAAACCCAAATGGTGCTGAACGCACAAAAGGGCTCCAAATGTCACCGAACTCCATTCAAAACTGGGCCCAGCCAGGCACAACAAGAAAGGAGGACCTAGCCAAGCCACTCTCTGACACCCAGGACCAATAGGCAGCCGTCTTTCCGCATTTGCACTTTCTAGGAGCCAGCTGATAGGGCCACTGAAAAAGGCCGTAGGGCCATCAGATGTGTATCCCAGTTATTGCCAGTGCTTCCTTCAGGCTCTCGAGGCTTCTAGCCATGATTCTGGACATTGCTATAGCTGAAGAGCTAGATAACCTGTTTTACAGTAAAAATGTACTTTCCCAATTTATTCCTGAGACAGCTGTATCTCTCGCCTGCTCCTACATCTACCTAGTATAACAATTTGGATGAAGCCTAAATTATTCAGGGGGAACCCACATATGATATTTCCAGATCATGTACTGATGCTCTGCGCAGGGTTAGGGGGTGACATCACTGGCAGACGAAATGCGACGAGGTGTCTTTCTGCATGTTTAACTGAACCCTTTATTCAGATTAACTTGCATAGCTAATAGGTTAAATGTATGCATATATAGTCCGTGCTGGATACTGCCTCACGCAATTTAAGCAATACACCTTGATTTGCCTTGGGAAATTTTCCTGCTAATTAGATCACCAGTACTTCATAAGAATGTCGAGGCCCCGTGTTGTCGGGCGTGCCACCACTGAACTCTGCCACCAGATGGCGCTCTTCATGAAGGAAGTCGTTTTCCATTTTGCATGCTCCAGGTAGACCTGTGGTCCAGCAGTGTGTTTTGGCAGTGTGGAAGCGAGTTTGGGAGGTCTGTCTCTGTAACATGGGGCGGGGGAGGGGTTAGGAATCAAGCGGAGAACTGACTCACTCGCTTCACGTGACACACCCCTTCACTGTGGCCCTTCTCTGACCCATCACCCATTTTTTGTATCTTGTTTCCAAAATGGCTGCCATTGTTTTTGTTCCTCCCCGCAAGTTTTGTTAAATCCAGCCTCAGTCCTGTGTCCAAATAAAGTCCCCATTCTTTCCACCCATCTTCATGTCACGTGGTTCTCTTCTGCCATCCTGCCCAGAGCAAATCTTGCAGTCCGGTTCCTAAAGTGAGGTATGATGCAGTTTGACCCGGAGATTGCTAGGTTTACTATAAAAATGATGACAGGGTAATCTCATATTAAATGTCTTTTATCCCTGAAGTGAAAAGCAGGTCTTATCATCAAGCGCTTACGCAATCGTCAATGTAAATTTTGCTTAGAAACTCAGTTTCTGCTCCTAATATTAAGCTTTTAAACAAAATATGTATACATCGTTAGTTATCCTATCGCTGTACATCTGTAGCTTCTCCGGAGGTCCCTTCTAATCTAACCTTAAATGCTTTTTTGCTTAGATCTCTAACTTTTCAACCCTAAGTGTTGTTTAATGGCAGGAAATAGACAATTTGCCTTGAGAGGCTTGAACTTTATTTTTTGTTGATTAAGGGTTTAAGACAGAGATGTATTTAAACTAAAAGCACAAGAATATAAAAGTGAATTCAGGAAAGGAAATGTTGCAGACCATTCGTCCCAAGTGTTCATTCTGACAAGTCCATCTCCATGGAAACATGAATCACACATGCAAACATTATAATCATGTTGTGCATTCTCCCCCCCGTCGCTCCCCATGCTGACCTCAGTTTGCCCAGCCAGGCTGGCTCCACGAGCAAGCCGCCCAATGGGCTTGCATGGGGGGTGGCCGTGTAGATTAGGTGGAGGATGCCTTTGAGACTGACCCGAGTCACAACTCTGATGCTACCATGGAACAAGTGCACCCTCCGGGGAAGCGGCAAGTTCCACGACCCGGAATCCATCACGCAGAACCAAGCCGCAAATAAAAATGCGTGTTTACCCAGGAGTGTAGCAAGCAGCAGCGAGAAAAAAAAAAAGACGGAACTGAGCCGGACATTGTGTCTCAGTGGTTAACAGCTAAATGTGTAACGTGTCGAGCACAGGGCGGCAAATTTAGCAGACAAGCTCTAAGGCATGTACATATGTACACATGGGACAGCCTTGAGTATCATTTTGATGAAGGAAACTTTCCCACTTTGATTACCCATTTCAACTCAAAACACTATATCAAACGCCCTAGCAGCCTGATATATTTTGTTGTCTTTGGAAACGTCTTAGAAGGACTCAAAATAATTAAGTGCACACAAGACTGACCACTTGCAAAAAACGAAGCCTTGTGTAAGTCCTGCAGCATTACCTCACTGTTGTGCAGCCTTGATTAGATAAATTTAATGAACGTCATTTCAGGGTTGATTGTGTGTTTGTAGTCAGCATAAGCCCTGTACTGATGGGGAATTACACCAGCATTTGCAAGTATGTCCTGCCTGAGGGTATCACCACTCTTTAGTGTCCTTCAGTTTCTTATTTAACCTGAGCTGCTCCAGTTAAATGTGAACAGGGAATAACTGCAAGCTGTCGTGGACGAAGAGGGGCCTAAACGAATCGCAATAACTATCACTGAGAAAACCTCTATGCAGTCATCTGCGTTTGATTTTGACTTTTTGAGATTTCAGTTAATTATACTTTGATATCATTTTTCAGTGGAATTCCCCTTCAAAAACCTCCTCCTAGCAAGTCATTATTACACAGGTACACTTCACAGACATTGTCACGTCTGCTTATTTCCTTATGCTTTTGCCTGCTATATCGCTTTTCATTACAGAATAATTAGCTGAATAAATTCCAGTAGGTAAAAGCATTAGCAGAATTAATTATTTATCTTTAATTTTGACACGGTGACCTTTCAAAAGAAAGTCACATTCAGTAAAAAGATAACCAAAAACACTATTAATACTATTAATACAATTAATATAGGGCTGATGCTTCCAGGCCTAATTAATCTTTTGTGTTTGTTTGACTTTGAATTTTTTTTAACGATTTGTATGTTATCATGTGTTTCTTAATCTGTGTCATTGCTGTCAATCAAGAGCTGTTCATGCAACATCTAATGACCATTTTTCTTTATCTCTCAGCAAGGTCGAGTTCATTGTGCCACAGTGTCATTCTTTAGGCCAGATATTGTAATTATCTTCCTAATTGTTTATTCATTGTTTCTTGGCAGTAATGTTCCAAGCAAGGAAACAGAGCAAGCATCCTGGAATGGACGAAACCCCGGCAGCGATGTAGAAGGTTACATTACCCTAGTCTGTCGTCATGCTGATCGGCAGGGTTTGGCCACTATACCCGGAGTGGAACAGGGTCAGCGATTTGAGACACTACAGGTTGTGTTAGTGCTCACACTTGAGGTACAGTGACATTGAATAGTTGCATACTTAACGTACCATGGTAGAAAAAAAAGTCAAAGAATTGCTCCTTTTGGTTGGCTCCTTAAATCCTAGATTGTTAATGCTTCCCTCTCCCACACAGTAAATTGAATCCATTCATTCCATTCCTATTTTCCCAGAACTGCATTATCCATGTAGCGTCACAGTAAGCCTGGAGCCTGCGACTTGCCCTGGGATGCACCGTGCATGAAACAGAAGACATTCAGGACACAACACCAGCCCGTAATGAGGACACAAATATACACACAAAGGGCAATTTAGACACCAGTTTACGTAAATGAGTCATGTTTCATATAATTGTAAATGCAGACTTGCACAATCCATGGTTATTTTTCTGCCGTGGTTTTCTCGTTTTGGGCTGGTTCCCCTTCTGAGAGTTGGTGTTCTATTAAGAAGGACGCTTCAAAAAGGCCGTGCGACGTTTCCTTGCTCTGAAGCGCCGGAGGGAATGCGGAGACTCCCGAGAGGAACTAATGAAACGCGGCGGCGTTCGGCGCGGGCTGCGCGTTTGGTGAGGGAGACAACGGCCTTAATAATTACCTCCATATTATACGCCACTTATACCCCGTCCTTTCCGATGTCTGGGAAACTTTGCTACAAGTTTACTTCTGAAGCTGACTAGGAGAATGACCCAGACTGCTAGCTATAGTGCATCAGTTGGGGAGGAGGTTGGGTTAGAGTCCTGTGGCTCATCTTCTGTCCCGCCATGCCCAACCAACAGGGAACATTAGAACATGAGAACATTATGAACAAAGGCTTTGTGTGAATTTCTGTGAGGGGTGGGGTGGGGGGGGTACTCTGATCTTTCAGATGGCTTCCTCCAACGATGCCCCTCAAGCAATACAATTTAACTCCCTTTCAACACCGGCGAGGCATTTCAGGTGAAATTTTACCGACGCGTCTTGTCTGGATTGAGCCCGATGAGAGGCGAGCAGGGGGTGAAACTCTGAATCCAGGTATTAGAAGAAGTGCCAAGAATGGAGCGCAGGTCACTTTACCAGCCTGTGAATCAAACGGACTCTGAACTCTATGTGTGTGGGTGTATATATGCATTTATGTTAAATTTAGAAAGTCGATGTAGTTGTGCTTGTGCGTGCCTGCATGTGTGTGCAGGTCTCCCCTCGACTCGCCCTTACACTGCTCATGGCCGGATATCCCGCATAGCGCCTTTGATCTCAGACTCCAATAGAGAATCAAAGGTCATTTGGATTTTCCTCAAAAAACAGTCGGCGATCACTGCTATCAAAATTCCTATCTCGCAATGGTGCCTTTCACTCCTTACCTCTCCCTGCCCTTCTGCAGAGGTGGGAAGTTCAGGTCCAGAAAGTACAAATCTGGACCAAGATTTCGTTTCAACCAAGCAGTTCAGTATAAAGAGTCACAATCACAGAGGACTCAACTGGTTGGTTGAAACAAAATCATGGTCTGGATTTGTACTTTCGAGACCTGAACTTCCCACCTCTGCCCTTCTGTATACTCTTAGTGCCCAGTACTCCTGCTCATTAGTGAAAACAGAGTTTACAGAGAATGGAATGATAAAAAAATACAAGTGGGGGCAGTTCTGTGGCTGAAAACACCTTGTTAATGAGAGAGGTCAGATAATGGAAAGGCCCCACATGCAGAAATAACAGCTCAGAACGACATTGGTGTGCAGAAAAAGCTTCTCTGAATGCACGACGCATCAATCCTTGCAGTGATTCTGCAAACAAACAAGATTTCAGCCTGTTTCTACATGGATGCAGACCCTTAATTGCCATCTCAAATGCCAAGAATTTTCCCGGGGAGCTAATGGTTTGTGGGACACTAAAATTAATCAAGGGACCCCCCTGATCAGCAAAGTTCACCATGGGTATGTTTTGCTGTGGGCCTGTCTGGGGTTAGTTCAGCCCAGCATAGAAGTACCTAATAAAATGGCCAGTGTGAGCGGCTCTGACTTAAGTGTGTTGCCTTTGTTGAGATGTAATTACTACTATTAACTTTAATTAAGATTAGTGTTAAAGAATTTATAGTTTGGCACGTCAGATTTTAAGTCAGTCAATCAGGATTTCCCCACATTCACTCTGTCTCTGTCAAATTTACATAGTGATTTCCCTCTCCTGACAGGGGAGCCGAACAGAATCTCTGAGACCAATGACTCTTGAGAGTAATGTGGATGGTCTGGGAGGGAGCAGAAATGTGGGCAGTCTGGGAGGGAGCAGAAATGTAGACGTCTGGGAGGGAGCGGAAATGTGGACGGTCTGGGAGGGACCAGAAATGTGGACGGTCTGGGAGGGAGCAGAAATGTGGACGGTCTTGGAGTCTTGGCGGGAGCAGAAATGTGGATGGTATGGGAGGGAGCATAAATGTGGATGGTCTGGGAGGGAGCATAAATGTGGACAGCCTGGGAGGGAGAATAAATGTGGACGGTCTGGGAGGGAGCATAAATGTGGATGGTCGGGGAGGGAGCAGAAATGTGGACAGTCTGGGAGGGAGCAGAAATGTGGACTGGGTTGGGAAAACACTGCCTTAATAGAATCAAACTGCCAAAAGGCACAAAAAATCACTCTGTGTTACCACTGATTTCATCCATCCATCCATCCATTTTCTATACCCGCTTATCCTACTGGGTTGCGGGGGGTCCGGAGCCTACCCGGAAGCAACGGGCATGAGGCAGGGAACAACCCTGGACAGGGGTCCAGCCCATCGCAGGGCAACAGTGCTAACCACTGCACCACCATGCCGCCCCCTACCACTGATTTATGAGGATTTATTTTGGTTTCTGATTTTTACTGGAAGAGGTCTTACATTAAATCAAGCAAAAAAGTGATATGAGAACTAATTAAAATAGTACCAACATTGTGTGCCTCTGTCTTATCTAATTTACAGAACAGATTTCACTTTAATAAAGTTGCTAAGCTAATTGAATGAGGTGGTACATAATCAGCAAATTCACTTGTTTTTTAGTACTGACAACTAACAATTTCTGTCATGCCAAAATTGTGCAAATCAGAGGTCAATATCCAAACTATACTTAATGCAAAGAAGCAGCTTCTGTTCTTAATTAGACTGCCCATGTTTGTCATCATAAATACTTACCGTTTGGGTTCTCAAGTCTCTTAAATGTAATTGAGGTCCTCAGGAGCCCTTTATCACGACGGTCCTTCACGAACAAAGAGCACCTGCTGATTTCCAGGTCCTGAAGACAACCTCGGGGTGAAAGGGAGCCCCAGAGGTACCACAGATCAGATGAGAAAAGACCTTCATCTGTTTCTCATTTTGCTGATTGAGCTGGTGCAGCTGCAAGAGACAGCAGTCATACAAGCTATCGTGGGATATTAGAAAACATGGTGCAGTGAGACCAGCTGCAGTATAACAAGGCAAGCAGTCTGATGGTCATGTAATGTGGAAATATCCGAAAGGCTGCCATTACAAGGACTTCTAAGTTCGTAAAGGTGGGACTAGCTCTAATGCTAATATATTTCTAATGTTCTTTTATATAGACCCCATTGTCAAGGTTCTGAACCAGCGGCTGGGAGATGGGTGAGTGGGATGGAATATCATTCAGTTTTCAGCGAATGGATCAGGGAACAGTTAATCCGAACATTGCCATTTTATCTGTTTTTAAAAATCCACTTCTGAGAGTGAATGTATATGTACATTTTTTGGATGCAGGATGGTGGAACATGCCACCTCCTGGTGCAAAACCTTAATCACCATGAGACGCAATTCTTGGTTACATTTAAGGGGGGCAGCAGGTTATACTGACTGCTATTTCAGGGCAATACATATATATATGTACCAGTTTCCAGTTTAAATAGCTCTATATCTGGACAGCATACTGTATAAATACCTTCCTGACCAGTGCAACATGTGTTTATTTCTGGTTTCCATGGTGACAGAATCATCTCCCCTCCCTGGCGATATCTTACTGTACAGTATAGTAGACAAATACCTCCCAAGAGCTATGTCACATATTAAAAACAAATGAGTTAACAATATCAGTGTAAGTATGCAGAGCTTACTGATATATTGAATATGTTGTAATAGTGCTAGCGTTGGTAGATGATAAGCCAGCGGTCTGACTGTACTCCTCTGCTGAAGCACAAAGAACACTTGTCTCCAAGGAAACCAAAGAAACTGTACACATAAGCCATTGAAGCTGCAACGAGAAAAGAAAACGCTGAAAAGTACATATTGTATAAGGAAAGATGGGTGGGCCCCTTTCTTTGGAGTGGATTCTGTAAGTGTGATGTTTACTTCAGGTTACCCTGACAGCGCTCTTTCTGAAAGATGGACACCCCTCTTTGGCTGTTGTATGGAATGTCAGATAAGACAAAAACAAGTATGGGTGTGTAGCAGGGGTTCATTAGCAATTAATAACATTTTCATGCTCCTTTCGTAGTCGATTGTTCTTTCAGGCATTCTGGTTGGCCGTCTGGCAGCCCTCAGGGCAGCCCCAGGTTCGCTATGTGCCATAAAGCTCTGTATTGTTTATATTCTGCAGTCTTCTGCTGCCCCTCAGTTTTGCAGACTCCTCAGTGTGGCTACACATACGGTACCAGTCAAAGTCTGGGCACATCTGTTTTTAATGCATTTTTTCCTATTTTAGCTTGTTATTCGCCTTACAGTAAAAGGCCTTGAAGCAGTGACGTAAAATACATCAAATATTGCCATGGCCAACAGAAATGTTCAACATCACCGAATTTTCTAAAATTTTAGACTCTTGAAAATAACCCCCTTTCGCTTTGATGACAGCATCGCAGACTCTTGCCATTCCTTCAACCGGCTTCCACATGTAGCCACCTGGAACACTTCCACATGGTCTGGGCACAGATTGGCTACTTTACTCATGCATTTCAATGCATCTCCTTCCAAACCAGCTCCATAGCGCTTAGGTCAGGAAATTGTGGGGGCCTGGTCATCTGTCACGAGATAATACAGTACTTACATAACCTCGAGGTTTGCTTAGGGTCATTATCTGAAATTATTTTCCTGAATTTTGACCAGGACTGTGTATATATTCATATATACACTCACAGCCATACAAGCCTCCATAGAGTGCACACTTACAGTCGTCAGCCCTTTCGCTGCATTCTGAAGGAGACTTCTGGGCTGTGCTGTCAGATCAGTAGGACGGCCGCCCACTCAGGAACGGTGCTGCCAATTAGAAACACTACTGCACTCCCAGGCAGACCAACCCACTCCACCTTCCTGCTGCCATGCTATTGCCCACAGGTTAGTGACAGGTGCTGAACTCTCACCTTTCACGTTACCAGATTTGCACCACCCTGCTGAGTATTTTGGTCACAGACCGGATTGTCAATCGTAATCCTTCAGCTAAGAGTTGACACTAATTCAGCATTTATACATTACGTTTTAAGTTTTTTTCTTTTTCTCAGTAAAAGCCCTTGTTGTATATGTTTTTGTATGTCATCAATTAATGCATACAACTTCGTCCAACATTTCATATATCCAGGAATTGAAATATAAAATAAAAGTTCACGGTTTCTAATAATTCCTTGGGACCAGAAAAACTACAAAGAGTTTAGATTTTGGGTGTCATATCTGAGACACTGCGTGAAACCAGGCTTCAGTGCTTCTTATAGTTAACAGGCATCAGATCTAAGAGGCCAAAAAAAATGATTAAGACATACTGTGCAGAGGCACGGCTGATGTGTCCTTTGCTTTCTGTTGTGGTGCTGGCTGACTACCGTTAGGAATGGAAAAGGAAGAATACAATTGTCATAATTATTTTGTAGGTGAATTGTTGTTACCAAATTGGCCATAGGTGTGTATGTATACGAGTAAATGATGCGTGGGTGTGCCGGTGATGCGTGGGTGTGCCCTGTGATGCGTGGGTGTGCCGGTGATGCGTGGGTGTGCCTGTGATGCGTGGGTGTGCCCTGGGATGCGTGGGTGTGCCCTGTGATGCGTGGGTGGGTTGTTCCCTGCTTTGCGCCGTGACCTCTGGACCCCCCTGACCCTGCGCAGGATGGGTGGTTAAAGAACGTGAATGGATGGATGATTATTTTGTAGGTCCCAATGTTGAATGATTAATTAATTTTATATTTAAATGCATTAACTTCGTTAAGTACAGTGTCTGTAACATAGTTACAATGTTGATTATTTTGAATCTCTTGCAAGACAGTAATTAAATGCACCGGGAGTTCAGTGCTGTTTCTTACTTTCTCTTACAGCACTTGATGAATAATTGCCTGAAAGTAATTATCCATCTATCTGTCATACCGTTAATCTGGTACAGGGTCACGGTGTGTAAGCTATTATGTGTGCGTGTGCAGTACATTAATTTCGATCTAGTTTGTGCTTCTGAGAACTGATACCTCCTTTATCGAAATTACTTGTGTTCTTCATTTATACAAATAATAACATAATTCAGTTCCCTCACTGACAGTTTTTTATATATTTTTGCCTGTTCAGCTTGCTGAAAGTCATTGCCAATTGATATCATGCCACCTTAATGGTTTGGAAAATATTTCTCTTCATTTTACAGCTGAACACAAGCCCATGGTATTACCTCAGATATGGTTCCTATGTAGAATGATGTTTTTTTCACGCAATGCAATGTGCCTGTATTTCGCCAAAACCGCGGCTCCGCATGACGTTGAAATAATCGCGGGCTTTGCCAGATGCTCACCATTATCTGCATGCCAGAAACCACCTATGAGCGAACATGCAGGAAATTTTAGAATTTATGTGGAATTTCTCCTTTAATATGAGTCAAATAACCAATAAAATTGACAGTCCTTTGGCTTTTTGTCTGGCTCTTCTTCCAAGACCCAACGCTCTTCTGAGGAGAACTTTTTGTACATTTTTTGTGCTGCTTTAATTTATCCAGTAACACTTGCCAGCTCATAAATATAATCGATGTAACATGTACACACTCCTTCAGTACCCAACCTAGAACCTGAACCTGTGACCTTGGGGCCCCTTTTTAATACTTTATTCTCTACGTTCCTGTATTCTCCGTTTCCATGGTGCTCATTGTCAAGGTCCTACCCCTAGGGGGCAGCAGGTACCACAGTGGGAAAAGGAGTAAGACAAAAAAAATCTGAGAAGGTTTTCCTGTTGTGCCTTTTAAAATCACATATAAATGGTGCATAAATCCATCTACATATTTGAGTTACTATTGCCTTTCTATCAGCTTGAACCAGTCTGGCCATTCTTCTCTGACCTCTGCCATCAACAAGGCAATTTTGCCTAGAGAACCACTGCTCACTGAATGCCTTTCTCTGCAAACCCTAGAGATGATTCTGCATGAAAATCCCAGTAGATCAGCAGTTTCTGAAATCCTCAAACCAGTCCGTCTGGCACCAACAACGATACCACATTCTAGGTCACATGATTCAACTTCCTTCCTTATTCTGATGTTTGATGTGAACATTAACTGAAGCTCCTGACCTGTATCTGCATGATTTTACACATTGTGCTGCTGACATACGATTGGCTGATTAGATATTTGCGTCAATGATGGATTTTGAAATTTTTTTTTTGCATCTTTGTGGGTGTGGTACTCCTTCTCAGTATGCAGCTGTGATTCTATGCTACAGATTTATTTAATATATAAATTAACACTTCTGACATGAATTGTAAGTACATGGTAATCACCCAATTTCTGAATTGTGGTACAATAGTGGCTGCTTTTCCGCCATTAGAGTTTATGCAGGTCAATGATAATGCTGCAGAAAATAGATGGTAAATTTTACTGCTCTACGTGAAAGTGGCAGAGAGATATCCTGAAAGCGTCAGTCTCAACTGACAAAAGCTTATTTATAATTAAATAAAAGATAACAAAGAAAAACCATCGTAGGCCAGAAAGGGAAGATATCGGGGTAAAAGGTAAGGTTGGAGGTGTATGTTTTGACAGCTAAGTGCTTGATAACTACCCTTTTAAGCACAGTACTTTAAACTGGGCAAGCTGCCAGCGTCACCGCAGCTCTGGGCGTCTTGTTCCGACCCGCGTCTGTCAACAAAAGAAGGCCGGCAGACAACGCGAGATGTTTTATTTGTGCACTGGTCGGCTTCCCCACACCGCCATTCCCCGCCTCCCAAGAGCGCCAGAGAAAGGCCGGTTTGCCGTCTACTTGTTGTCTCCGTTCACTTGGCGCCGTGAGTCCCACGCTAGCTTGTCTAGACGCCTAGTGTGCCAATCTGAAAGCTACCATCACTTCTCTGCACAGGAAATGATGACTGTCGGGAGTAACTTATCAAACAAGAAGCCAAAGGGGGTCCCGGGTTCGAGAACCAGTCTGCCTGCACCACGTGATCAGGCTCCTATTATCTGTCTGCTTCTTTGGATCGGCTGGATGCAGACTCCTCAAGGACTCCTCAGCCAATCGTCTCAACGAGCAAAACCGGAGGAGTAATTAGAGTGGAGAATAGGGTGTGGGGGAACATTTTTGCGTCTCCTCTCTTGACAGGTTATGCATTTAAAACCCTTTCTCTTACGGATGCCTCTACTTAACACCCAAGCATAATGGGCTGAAAAACTCACAAGCTTATAATAGACGTCGGTGGGAGGTGCGCGGGGCTTTCACAAGCGCCGTGAACACCGCGGCCCCATGCCAGACGTAGGAGGCGGGGAAACCTGGAGTGACTTCATTTGTGTCTGCAATGAAGTTCAGCCAATGCTGCTGCCAAATCGGTATCTCTGTGTGTCTGGTCGCCGGTCCGCCTGCATCGCCTGCCTGTGTGTCCGACTTCAGGTAGCCTATTTCTACCTGTCCGGCACAAACTGACACCAGAATGCCTTCTAAAGCAAAACAACGTGCCCTTCTTCAAAGGGGTCATTTTCACTTACTTCTAACTCCTCTCACAGACGATCTGTATGAAGGGTTCCAATTCCTGTCAAAAAGAGTGAGCTTCAGTTTGGAAACATGCTGCGGATCTTTGTTCCCCGCTGTCAGAAAAAAGGGAAGGCATTTATACCTTCGCTTGTCTGGGACTGTACCCTCAAGGGTCTACCAACTGTACCCTAGCTGTAGATAAATGTACCTTTAGGTCTAATGGACTCTGAGGAACATCCCCAAGGTATAAACAACAGTAATTTACCCCAAATAGTACAAAAATGTTTCTCATAGTCCATACAAGGTACAGAAGCGAAGGTACAAATTGGTTCCCTTTTTTCTGACAGTGCAAGATGTTTGTAAATGTATAAGAAGGCTTATGCCATTTTAGAAAATCTTTAAATGTATTTGTAAATGTACAGATGTACAACATTTTACATTAGAATATATGCAAATGAACAGTAACACAATAAAACATAACAGGAATGTACTCTGCTCCAAAAATGTACTGATATCTTGTTCAACAGCTACTGAGCTCTGTGGCTCCCAAACCTCTCCTCAGGTCAACCTCAGCCATTCCATGTATTTATTAAATTTCAACACCAGCTCACTTAATTAATTAGCTTAATCAGGTAAATAACTTGATGAGGTATCAATTAGCCAAACATGACATGTTAGTGCAAAGACTGGGGCAGCTACAGGAGAAGTCTTGAAATGGCTGAGCCAACACATGCGTTATATCATAATTTTTCACCGACAAGAAGCTGATCTAAACACAATTTCCTTTGGCAGATTTTGGAGTGTGTGCATGTGAGTGCTGAGGGTTAGGAGTGGAAGAATGAAAGGAGAGCGTCAGGGTTAAAAGCCAACCGATCAGCCTGCTCTTAGCCATGGATTTTCTAAAAGCATGAAAGGCAGCTCAGTCTGTTACTTTGCTAAATTCCCTCTTTTTCTCTGCATGTACAGTCTGCATGTACAGTCTGCATGTACAGTCTGCATGTACAGTTTGCATGTCCTTCATGAGTTTACTCCAGTTTCCTCCATGAACTTTGATTTCCGCCCACAGACTAAAAACATGTAGGTAGGCAAACCGGTGTCTCTAAACTGCCCATATCTTGTAACCCTGTTTGCTTGTGTCCTGCGACAGACTGGCATCCCATTCCAGGTGTCCCCAACCTCTGCTTCCTGGGACAGGCTCTGGGTTCCCTGCAATGTAGGCTGACACTACAAGTACAATATTCTGTTGTATTTTTTTCACATCGTGTAGCACTAACACTATTTATGCATTTTATTCAGTAACGATTATGATTAGTAACAAAATATGAAAAGGAAACATGATCAATCCATTTTTTAATGTACAGAAAAATGCATAGTTTATAAAAAAAAAAAACATTGCTTTGCAGATTTTGTCAAGCTGTTAAGGAGGTAAGAGTGTATAAGGCTCAAGGTGAATGAGATGCACGTCAACAATGGATAAAGCCTTTCAGCTGTTTATGATGTGGTTCCATTTGGCAGTAATCTGAGGCCAGGAGACCCATGAGATATGCAAAAACTCTGCATATACTGTGGAGAGTAAAAAACACAAACTGTGCATTAAAAAGTTGGCTTATTAACTTTTATTTGCATTTACCTCATTTTGCCAAGATGCTTAGCTCAGTCATTTAAGTGATGGCAAATCGATCATTGTTATGGGGACGCACTTATGCCATTTTAGATGAATGGAATTTGTGGCTTTGGATGTGACCATGCGACCATTTCTAATCACAGTGTGTTATTTGACATAAATGCTACTTTTACTTGGTAAAAGGCAGATTCATCACCAACATGAGCAACACGGTTCTCTTCGACCTTAAAATGAGCTGCGGCATAAAAATCCAAGAAAAAAAAAATCAATATCTATTCCGCAGCAGCAGACTAAATCAGTAACCTTGTTTCGATACAAGACAACTGCATGCATAAGTGCACCCCAACTGAACAAAGAATTTCGGTTGTGTTGGGTTATGCTAAATATTAGTCGAACACTTAGAAAAAAAAACAACATATCATCCGATTATTAAATTTGCTGAACTGGTTGTTGAATATAGAATTCTGGTGGTACTTGGACACCATAAAACACCTTGCAAACCATACTGAGCTATAGCCTTAATTGCTGGAATCTTGTCCTTGAATGTTTTGGAAAGAAACATGGCATCTTCTGCACATGGTTTTACATGCTACGTATAAATCCATACTCAGAAAGTATGGCTGAAAACAGTACGGTGGAGGAGAGAAGAGTATATGGTAAAATGATATTTTAAAAAAATAACGAAGGAATGAAAGGTTACGAAATTATAAGTTGGAATGCGATGGTAGTCTCTTTTGGTTTCCTTCTCTGCCTATTGCTCTTGATTGCCAGCCATCTTTGACTGACACAGCCCAGCCCCAAATCACTTTGATCATCTCTTTCTTAAAGGCCCCCGACTTTAACAAAGAGGTGCCTGTTTCAGTGCCTGTGTCGGAGCCTGCCGGGTTTCCCTGACTGCCGCCGCTCTACACTGCTGCCCGCTACACCTCCCCCGAGAGAGAAATGCAAACATACAAGCCCTCTGTGCCGTCTTTGATACTGCGTGGTTCCTCAAAAACAACTCCATGTTTTATTTTTCAAAAACAGATTAATGCAAATATGAAATAGGAGAGCGTTTGATTGCTCGCCGGCAAGCCTTTGAATCTGGACTTCATACTTTACCCACGTCTACGTATTATGAAAACGGTGCCAAGATTGTTATTGTAAAGGTGAGATGAATATCACTGGTTTTATTTTGTGCCATAATATGAAGGAACACAGTATTGTATTTATTAGTTTAGCAGACACTTTTATCCATAGCAACTTCCGTTATAACTATTTATATAAACTACATATTTGGTCGGAACCAGGTTCGGAAAGCAGCAACAGTAAGTCCCCCCTAGCTTATCTCTGTCCATAAGATGGGACGCAGTGTCGAGGAAGTGAGGCTGACAAAATGGTCGCTGTTTAGCCTTTGATTGAGCTCCTATACATGCAACACTGCTGGATAAATAGCTGGGCCTGTAATTTCATCCCAAAAGTCTGTGTGTCTCACTGGAGAACAGGATGAGACCTGAGCACGCTGAATAATTCCTATGTACTATGCAAGTGGCAAAATAAAATCATATCATCATTATCAGATGCTGAACATAGGCAGTGCCGTAAGCGCTCCGGTCAGATGGCAGATCAGTACGGATCAGAGTTTCTTTTGTAAGGATAAATATAAAAGGCAGTGTTATGGGTTACGTTTGTCATGTTTTACTGATTTTACTGAAAAATATTGTGCAACCGGCAGGGTGTGCATGTGCTAGCCTGCCCCGCAAGTGACGCTAAATGGCCCCTTGTATGTATTTGCTATTGTAAATATCTGTGTTGTGTTTCTCTGTTGTCGCACGTGTTTGTCTGTGTCTTGTGAAAACCCTGCACCATCCTCTCTAGTGTTGTGTGAATTACCCACACACACAACACTAGATTACCTGACTGCCCAGTGTCTGACCTCCTTGCGGTTCCCTACTATAGTTGGTCATTTAATATAACCATGTGCATATATGTATTATATGTGTTTTGCAGAAAAGCATTCACCAGAGAGTTAAACGTAATTGTGAATTGCATAAATGAATGAGAAATAGGTTGGATAGATGCATATATGCATGGATGGATGGAAGGGTAGATTGAGACGCATCCATGTGTTTTGTGTGAGGAGAACATGCTCTTCACCTGTTCTCTTAAAGCTGGCTGTGTGAGCTGTGGTCTTAGAAGGCTCTACCCTTCATTACAGACTCACTCTTTAAAGGATAATGAGAGTGCAGAGCTGTTCTGCTCTCCAGACCGCATTCTCTGGTCTGTCCATCACTGCTCCCAACTTGCTGAGCTGCTCACAGATATTTGAACCTGATGGAGGGTGAGCATGCCTATTCATTTATAAAACTGACATTTCAAAGTGTACCTATGTTTTATGCATGGACTCTATATACATGTTTTGAAAATGTCAGTGTCTGACTTTCAGATCATGGTCAGAAACAGGCAGCAGAGATGGTAGCCTTTCCAGACTCTTACAGTTTCTGTGCACCAACCTGCACATTTAGGTACAAAGATGGTCAACCGGGAGGGTAACTTTTCTCCTGGTCTTCTTTTGCTCCAGAGCATTGCCTGATTTTTCAGGTTAAATGAAAGACTAAAACAATATTGCATTTTTTCCCCATTCTCCAGTGAAGGTGACAAAATTTAATTGCAGAACAATCACCAAAGTGCCGAGCACCTAGAGCTAGACTGAAAGCTTCTACATCTCTGCTTAGGGACAACTGAAGTTCGAGACGTCCCTCATCCTTGCACTGACCACGACTCTACAAGTGTTTTGCTGAGTGAGTCGACCTCACTCACAGTCTCCCCTGAATGGACACAGCATCCGGCTCAGCCAAGGCAAGCTTTTGTTGCCACTGTCTTAAACTGTGCTCCTCTTTAATGGTCCTAATTAGTCAGAGGAGTGGTAGGAATCCCGTGGGGGGCAGAGAGGCTCGTGGTGGCCGAATCCTTTGGCTGAAGTACCTTGAAAGGACCATTTTTCTCTCTCCTCATAAATAATAGAGCAGCCATATGGAACCAGAGGATTCCAATTGACCTCGGTCTGTAAATGGGCAAGAACAGAGGAAAGAACTCAAGGTTAAGTGTGGATCCCAGAAACCCCTCCCCCCCCCCCCCTCGGTTATAACCCCATGTGAGGTGGCCTAGTTAGACTCGATATCGCCAATCAAACATCAAGCTGCATTTATGGATGGAGTCTGAAAGTCATTCTGGATAAATGCTGACGTCTGACATGAAGGCACGTTCAGGCCCACTGCAGAGTACCCCGGTGGCATCCAGGCGAAGTCGCGGCGCTGTATGTTACTTACTCTGAGCTTTAGGACACTTTAGAGTGCTGAACTCTGGAAGGGCACCTTTGATGTCTGTCATTAAGGGAAAAAAAATGTACAACTGCGTAGCTTACTTGGCAGGGTGGATGTGGTAGCTAGGAAACCAGAATATAGGCGAAAGCTGAAAAAGCTTTATTCTGCTACTTGAAGCTAAAGTTCTCAAGTGGAAATTCCTCAGAAAAAGTGACAAATAATGGCTGCACATACATAATGTAGCTTCTCTGGGTTAAATTTGGTTTCCAAATCTTTCCTTCAGTTGCCTCAACTATTCCTTACATTTACAGAGTTCGGTTCTACTACTGCCAATCATAATTTTGATTAGACTGAATCCCAAAGGTTATAACGTTACTGGTAATTAAAAATGATCTATCTCAGTATATATAAATTCAAGGAAATAGTTGTTTAATTCGGCATAAAAAAGTATTATTATTGCTCTTCTTCTTCTTACTTTTTTGTGTTCCAGAATTGCATCCCAGAGTTAATGTTATCAGAACATGGGAAATCATGCAATTAAGATACACCAACATCTATTTCAAGCAAATTAATATAATTCATTCAGCCATTGGTTTTATTTTGGCTTATAAAAATCAGAGAAGAGGATCGCACAATAGGTGTGCCGCTGATCGTGTGGATTTTTGCCGTGTTACACCTTGAAGCTGATTAATTGTAAATGTGTACAGCAGGAGTTGTTGTTCCGCGTCCAGCTGGTTTATCTTAATGAATGTATTCAGCTGGGAGACACAGGTTGTCCACTGCTGATTTAGAATTATACTTTTGGGTAAAGTAATCTGTAACCTGGCGGCATGGTGGCACTGATTAGCAATGTTGCCTCACACCCCCAGGGCCGGGGGCACATGTGGGGGGGGGTGAATGAGGGGTAGAGTCCTGCTACTTTAGCGCACTGTCTGCCAGGAGCTGCTAGGCATGCAGTTTTGTTCCTGAACTAACAGTGTAGGGCTTCTCTGGAAAAGGTTCCTCCCAACGGCAGAGACTTACTGGCTGGTGCTAATGGTAGCATCTATGGATCCTCCAGAAAAATCTGTGTCTTCCTTGAAAATATCCATCCATCCATCCATCCATCCTTCCTTCATCTGATCGCTTCACCTGGTCAGGATTGTAGGGAATGGGGGCGGGGTGGGGGAGCTTATTCTTGTGTGTATTGTGTGTTTAATAAAACCTGCTTAATGTGTCTAATACTGCATGTTAGCACCCACAAAGGTTGGTGTCACTGTATCTCTCCAAGTTGTTAAGGTCTAAATACACATACCTGACATATATATATATATATATATATATATACACACACACATATACCTGACATATACATACACATTTACCTGATATATGCATATACCTGACATACACATGTGCCGCTTTCCATCCATCCATCCATCCATGTTCTATACCCGCTTATCCTACTGGGTCGCAGGGTGTCCGGAGCCTATCCCGGAAGCAATGGGCACGAGGCAGGGAACAACCCTGGACAGGGGGCCAGCCCATCGCAGGGCACACTCACACAGGCACACCTACGGGCAATTTAGCAACTCCAATTAGCCTCAGCATGTCTTTGGACTGTGGGGGGGAAACCAGAGTACCCGGAGGAAACCCCACGACGGCACAGGGAGAACGTGCAAACTCCACACACATGGAACCTAGGCGGGAACTCGAACCCAGGTCCCAGAGGTGTGAGGCAACAGTGCTAACCACTGCACCACCATGCCGCCCCCATGTGCCGCTTTCAACAGACCTAAATAAAATATATTGCTGTTAGACCATGGAAGAAAAGTCACTGAAACTTTTGTGTTTTTAATTACAAGATAAAAAATGTCATTAGAAGTCAGTGCAAATGTCATCAGTAAATGTGTGTATCTAACCTAGTGTGACATTGAGGCTTTTCTTGGGTTTTATTGACTACGTATCATAGAATAGCTCTTTAAATATGATGCCTGCTCCTCCTTCAGTGAGCCGAATGCCTGTGTAGCGTCCGGGCTCCTGTCCACTGACGGTGCCTGTCTCCATTCTCGCCCTCCCTCCTGCTCCCTTGGGCCAGCTGCGGTCGACTGGCTGGCTCCTGGAGGAGCAGCTGCCAGAGCTGATGATGAAGCTGCTGGCAAAGACGAGGGGCAAGACGCCATGTCCATCTGAGCTCCCTGCTGCCGGAGGTCACCGAGCTGCAAGCTCGACACCGGCGCCCCCTAGAGGTGCTCGTGGGCAGCACCAGACTAAAAATCACTGTTACAGCCCCAGACTGATGAAACAGGGCCAGAAAGTTGACGAGGGCTTAGTGAGATCTAGGATCTGGGGAAGCAAGGGGATTATTATCTGGGGGCACTGGGTAGGGAGTTTGCCTTATGTCACTGCTAAGGAACCAAAGGGGAGGGGCGTGTTTCACGGCATGTGTAAAGGTTACTAGGGTCTTCAGGGGGGTGGGACACACTGTCTCTGCTGCTCAGCACCCTGCTCTTCCCCAAGCACCCCCCCGCACAAACCTTCTGCCATTAAACATCCAGCCCTGCATTAGATATCGCACCAGCCTGTCTGCAGGGGGGGGGGGTCTCCCTTGACGCCGGCTGGATGAATTGGCTCCCCGACGCAGACGGGAGGGGGGGGGGGGGGG